>BQNB010060741.1:0-36798 GCA_026074375.1 Tanacetum coccineum
CTTGCACTGCCATGATATTAATCTACACCCTAGGAATTGACAATCTCCTGTTGTAAACTTCCTATCTAAGCTTGCTCTAGCATAGTCACTATCAGAATAAGCCACCAATTTAGGTACCTAAAAATCCTTTTCACGTCATGTAAGTGTGAAACCTTAGGTGAGACTTGGAATCTGGCACATGCACATACTGCAAACATAATATCTAGCCTAGATGCTGTGAGATACATCAAAGACCCAATCATAGATCTATAGAGATGTACATTAACATCATCAACATCTCCATCTTTGACTAAAGGTTTTTCTAAATCAACTAGAGTAGAAGCAGACTTCATATCAGTGTAGTTGAATTTCTTTAAAATCTCAGCTACATATGTATCCTGACTGATAAATATTCCATCTTCCTTCTGTGTTACCTGTAATCCTAAGAATAAAGTAAGTTATCCTATAGAACTCATCTGAAACTTATCCTTCATAAGCTTCTCAAATGCAGTATACAGCTCCTTGTTTGTAGAGCCAAAGATAATGTCATCAACATAAACCTGTACTAGCAAAATATCTCCTTTTTGCTTCTTGATAAACAATGTCTGATCTATCTTCCCTTTTTTAAACCCATTGCCCAACAGATAGTTAGCCAATGTTTCATACCATGCTCTTAGAGCTTGATGCAACCCATAAAGTGCCTTGACCACCTTGTAAACTTTGTCTGGATGGTCAGGATCTTTAAATCCTAGTGGTTGAGTAACATAAACCTCTTCCTCAATGGTTCCATATAAGAATGCACTTTTCACATCCATTTGATATACCGGAAAACCCATAAAAGAAGCATAGGCTAAAAATAATCTTATTGCCTCAATTCTTGCCACAAGAGCAAAAACTTCTTCATATTCTATGCCTTCTTCTTGCCTATGACCCTGTGCAACCAACCTTGCTTTATTCCTAATCACAATCCCTCTTTCATCTTTTTTATTTCTGAAGACCCATTTTGTTCCAATGGCCCTCTTCCCATTAGGCAAATCTACAAGTTTCTAAACCTGTTGGAGCTTGAATTGCAGTAGTTCTTTCTGCATTGCTTCCACCCAAGATGAATCAGATAAAGCTTTAGCAATGCTTGTGGGTTCAATCTGTGATAAGGGATAAGCATATAAACAAGTATTCAGGGTATCATGTGTTTTCTGTTCATATACATCACTGAGAAATCCTTGTTCAGAAGTATATTTTGTCATTCTTCTTGTCTGAATAGAGGACTTCACATCACCAACAACATTTTTAATTGGGTGATCTTTATGGATCCTTGTATTTGGAGTGGTTAGAACTGTATAGGAATTGGTGATGTTCCCTAAATTAACTTTTGGTTCATCTTCATCACTGAAGAACTCAACATGAGTGGCCTCAAGTGTATGACTAGCTCCTAATTTAAACATACCTTTAGGGCTATTTTGATCATTTGAACTAGCAATATTTACTGATGGATCAACAGTATTAAGTTTAAAACGACCAGTATTAACTTCCTTAGGACTGCTATCATCTTCAGACTTATCTTTTTCATCACTCTCATTATGTGGACCATCTTCAACCTGCTTTTGATCATCAGCAGCAGATTTTGGTTTACCATTACCAACATCTTTAGAAGGTGAATCAAAGTATTAAGCATATTTCCAAATTGGCATCACAATGCTATCTTGAGTGATTTCTTCTTTCTGAGTAGATGTACCTGCATTGAGTTCTTCTTGTGTACCTACAGATTCTTTTAAGATTGTACCTGCAACTACTGGTACATAATTCATAGATTGGGTTAGAGAATCAATATCAAATAGCCACTTTGGACCATTCCCTTCTATCATAGGCTTATTCTCTAAAAACCCAATATGCAAGTTTTCTTCTACCCTCCTGGTTCTTGTGTTGTATACCCTAAAAGCTTTACTACTCAAGGAATATCCAACAAAGAAACCTTCATCACTTTTGCCATCAAACTTGCCTAAATTGTCTAAAGTATTAAGAATGGTAACATGACATCCAAATGGTCTCATAAAGCTTAGAGCTAGTTTAAAACCTCTAAAAAGTTCATAAGGTGTCTTGTTATGAGGCTTGACTACTAAGACCCTATTCTGTACATAGCAAGCAGTACTAACTGCTTCAGCCCAAAATGTGGTAGGTAACTTAGAGTCAGCTAACATTGTTCTAGCAGCCTCAATTAGTGTCCTATTCCTCCTCTCAGCTACACCATTTTGCTGAGGAGTCTTGGCTACACTATATTCCCTCTTAATACCTTTTTCTCTGCAAAAATCATCCATAACTTTATTCTTAAATTCTGTTTGATTATCACTTCTGATTATTTTCACTTTCTTATCCACTAGGTTTTCTATTTCTTTGATAAAATTCATAAGAATCTCACTTGTTTCATCCTTAGATGCTAAAAAGAAAACCCATGTAAACCTGCTATAATCATCAGTGAGTACTAAGCAATACTTAAGCAATACTTCTTATGCTTAAACTACTCATAAAGGTTGGACAAATAGATCCATGAGAAAGCATACACTAAAGGCTTAGTATTTATTCGACTTTAGACACTTACAGAAGCTACTATGTTTTTGCTCTATCCTTTAAACAAGTAACACAGGTTGTTGGTTCATTTTCAAAACTATTTTGTATAGCAATCCTTGTAAACAAGATTCTAGCCTTAACAAGCTTGTTTTATGTCTTAATTTAATAAGACAAGCCTCCTTATGCTAGAGCATTTTGATTCTTCTGATGTAGCACTTTTACAACAAGACCAGTTAAACTTTCTCTAGGAACAATGTTTTCATATATCAAAACCTGTACATATTGTCCTTTCTATGAATTTAAGAAAGTAAATCTGACTTTCATTCTAGGCAACTTAAAATTCTAGGAGATATAGACAAGACATTCAGTGTCAGTAAAAAGGAACAATAGTTCTGAGCTTTGTCACACATCTTGAGACACTCCAAAAGTTGACAATTATTAACTCATTGACATAAGTAATACCATCTTCAAAATCAAGGCTACTCATTTCTTTAAAGTGTTCCTTTAACCAGAAATTCTACCACCAAGTTCTCACTCCCCCAAATGTCTAAACATAACCTCCATCAAATTTCCTTGATAATAATAAGTAGTCAAAGTTATTTCTCAGTCATGTGCCTTGAGCATCCACTGTCAACAAATCCTTTATCAGCCATTAGTGGCTTACCCTGCACATAAAAAAAGGAAATTAGTTTCCTTTAGGGACCCAAGCCATTACTGACTTAGTATCTGTCCCCCGTGCATCAAATGTCACATTATTTTCTTCAAAGTAATTGATGCACTATCAGGTTTGGTAGGCCTCCAAACCCAACATGTTGAGGTCTTTACAGTATTTGCCTAATTTACCCTAACAGCATTAACAACTGCACAATTTAGCCTAGCAGTTTTAACTGCTTTTGGCCTAGCAGTATTAACTGCTTTTGGCCAAACAGTATTAATTGCTTGTGCCTTGGCAGTAAATAACCTTTTTTGGGAAACTTCGCGCTATAGATAATACTGTCTCTTTGATTGAAAGGTCTTCTACAGTGAACTGTCTATCTGTTTCTTTGGAAAAATGTCAATCATTGGTTTAGCACTAAAAAACAATAGAATTTAGGATGACACAGACATTAACAGTCTCTGGCAGTATTAAAATGGTTTTAGTCCAATAATTTCCAATAAAACTACCTCTTGGAACCATGTTCCTTCTTGAGCATTAAGGGTAGCCCTGTTGGTAAGTATAGTTTATAGTTTTCACCCGTTATAAATATCCCCATATACATCCCATTTCTCCCTTTTATGGTATTTACAATGAGCCTGCAGATGATCAAAACTACCACAAATGAAGCAAGCTTTGTTATACATCACAAAATCATTTCCTACTTGATTGGACTTCTATCCATTCCAGTTTCTTTGATTCCCTCTAGGACTTTATGATCTATACATCTCAGCATACCTAACTGACTTTTTAACTTGTTTTTCATGATTTTTAGGTTTGACAAACTCTTTGTTTTTATCAGCAAGAAAAACAATTTTTTTATCAACATTAAGTGGAGACTCAAACAGAGCTACTGTGTCTTTCTGATACATGACATTCTTTTCACTCAAACAGCTACATCAGGAATTTTTCCTTAGAACTCTGATTTTCACATACTTCACAAACAATGTAGACTCTTGCTTACTCCTACCTCAAACCATACCTTTTACAACATTCAGGGTCTTTGAATTCATCAAGACCAGAATAAGACAAATCAAGCTTTTTAGGTCGATTATAGATTATAGGATGAGGTGGAGGAACAACATTATATCCCAAACCCTTTTTACTTTTGTAAGTTATCTGACTCCCTAACAACTTGTCTTGATCTTTTGAGGCTTTATCAAATTTCTCAATTTTAAATTCAATACCCTCTTTTTCATTCTAAACTTTTTCAACTCGCTGTTAAGCACATCTATGTACATAGTCTTTGTCAAGCGTACTTCTCATTTATAAGAACTGCAAACTTCTTCACTAAAAAAGAACCTCATTCTTTCTATATGTGATAATTATTCTTCTACAGTTGCGAAGAAACTTCTTTTATAAGTAGCTGCTGTAACATTTCACAGTTTGTTGAGCGTAACAATTAAATCATCACACTGTTATCTTAAGAGTTTTCATAGTTTTTTCAAACAAGTTTTTTAAGAGCAATTTTTTTTTATCATTGTCTATCCTCAGAGTCTGAAAACGCCATTAGAGCATGTTTGTCCTAAACTGTTTCTTCTGCCATAAACTATAGTCAAAATCCTCTAACACCTATATACACAACATTGCCTTTGAAGATGTGTTCTTCAATTGGTTTCCATGCTTCCTAATGTTGGTCTTGAATTTCTAACTGACCCCATGTTCCGTTGATGCTCAACAACTCCTAGTACAAAGTTCCCATTTTGTGTCAATTAAAAAACACTCTACCTTGGCAATACTATCTATTACCAACAAGTATAATTAGCCATTAGATGAAAATTTTCTTGCCTGTTCCGCTGAAAAGTATCTTTTTTCGCCTCCCTACATAGCAGAGAGAGCTACCACTTCAAATCCATTGCTTCCAGATCTCAACTCATGAATTTGCTCTTAATCCTATTGTATATAGATTGAACATTGGAGAAATTCTCAATCAAGAAAGCATTACCAACAGCATTATCCCTTGAAACTACAGCAGTATCTAACTTGAGGACTAGCAAGTTTAACATTAGTGGCTAACATACTTAACTTCATATGAAGGTTTAGCAGTAATAACTATCATTAGACTAGCTAGTGCTTTGGAGCACTTCATAAAGGCCATGTTTTGAGCACCACAAACTTGACACCAACAGATTTATTTACACTTTGGTTCAACAATCCTTGAAGTTGTTGTACAAATTTTTTCATCGACTATGCTCATACTTTCAATTTTAGCTTGTTCATCCAGACTACAACATGAGTATTCCCCACTCAGGAGGCAAGCTTGTCAAAAATTTTGAAAAATTTAAGTCTTTTTCTTAGAGTGATGACTACACCCATCAATTGCAAGCCACTCTCACAATCTTTTCTGGAGCCCCTGTTAAAGATAGACTCAAATGACTGTGCTTGATGCACTAAATTTTCATATTGTTTGCTTCCAAATGTCCGTCTAAAGTTTTACTCTTAGTGGCTTCATTACCCTTCAATATACGTGGTTTTCGATAGCAGCAAACATGTTTTAGCAATCATTGGACTGACTGAACAGTAAGTTAATGTTCAATGGGGAAAACGCCACCGAGTATCGCATGCTTCCTAGTCCTTCACAACATTCTTCTTGTTTGGTCTTTTCTTCAGCAGTTACCAGGTACATAACATCTTTGTAACGAAGTACCCATTCTCTCTGTGCTGTTTGTGGAACTGATACGTATAAAAATAAAATATTAATATTGATGGAAAATTTACAGATTACCCTTGAGAGACAAAGTAAAAAGCAAAAATTCTTAAAACATATAATATCAAATAAACGTTATAATTAACCAGAAGTATGATTCCCGGGTCGTTATCCCCCAACGACTTAGAGTGAAAATTGGAAACCATGTTAGATGTTCGTGACAATGAAATCTTGAATATAATAAGATAGATTTGATTTTCTATAACTACTATTTTTAAAAACAACATTAAAAATAAGCAAAACAAAAGCAATATAATAACACACACACAACAAAATCAATTAACGGGCGACAAATACAATGCACAAATAAGCAACTATACTGAAATTTTAACTCCACAAAAATCGAATAAAATTTCCTAAAACCTAAATAGGATAAAAGAAAATTTAAGATAAATGGGAAATTATTTTTTGAATCTAATTTTTGGATTTATATTATGAATTATAATCTAATTAAATCTATTTAAATCCTAGAAGATAGCAAATCAATTCACATAAAAATTCTAAAGATGATTACTCTTAAACTAAGATCAAGTCAAAATACAATAAAAACTTAGTCTAAACATAATTTATCTATTTTTTATAATAAAATCCTATTTTTAAACTAAAAATTAAAAGCTCAAAAAGAAAATAAAATCTAAAAAGGAGTAAAAATGATTTTACTGAATGTAAAACTAAAAGTATTTATTCTAATGCTAAAAACTATTTTTTTTTTAATTTTAAAAGTTATTTTTGAATTTTTTAATGATTTTCGAAAATATAAACCTAAGAAAAATGATTAAAATTAAAATAATAAAGGGAAAAATACCAAAAATTCACAGAAAATCCTAAAAGTAACAAGAATCTAAGAAAAATAAACACACAAGCCCAACTTATCAAATAAGCTGGGAAAAAGCTCTTATATGCTACGGCTTATATAGGAAAAAGAAAATGAAAGAAAGTATAAAGATTTAATGAAAGAGGATATGGTTGGATGAGCTAATGTAGCAAAATGGAAAGAGCATTGGTGTTGTATGGGAGAGGTCTTGGGTTCGAGTCCCAAGCACAGGTTTTTGTATTTTTTTTATTTTTGAAAAGCTAAAAAACAAAAAGAAAGATAAGCTATAAGCAAACAACTTTTGTAAAGACAACTTATTAGAAAACTGGAAAAATAAGCTAGAGAAGCTAAACAAAACTGACAGAAGCTACTTAACACTTATTTTTGATTTTTATCAAACTTTTAATATTCTAAAAGCTAAGATAAGCTACTCTAATGAATTATAAGCTACTTTCTATACTAAGACAGATCTAATAAGCTATAATGAAAAGGATTAAGCACCAAATTTGACAGGCTATAAGCTAAAAATCAATAAAAGCACTTATTCATACTTTTAAACCAAACAGACCCTGAACCAATTTTTTAGCTTAAAATAAAGTACTCAAATAAGCTCTACAAGACTTGTGACTTATATTTTCTTAAAACATGATTCAAATACTATATAAAAATGCTTTTTGAACCTAATTTGAAAAGCTAGAGCTTATGAAAAAGCTTATCAAAGTAGACAGGTCAGACAGCTTCAACTGTCTTTGGATTTTTTAAATGAAAATGTAAACAGCTGATTTAGAAAGCTATATCAGATAATGAATTAAGCTAGTTTTTGAAAACTAAATGCACACTAGTAGACTATGACCTATAAGCTATCTATAAACTTATAATCAAGAATTATAACCTATTTTAACCTAGTGAAACTTAAGCTAAAAAGTGACAGTTTGGCTTTTAATTTTAAACTGAAGCAGTGCAAAAAAAAAATAAAAAAAAAAAAAAAAAAAAAAAAAAAAAAAAAAAAAAAGAAAAATAAAAAAAAAAAAAAAAAAAAAAGTAATTAAATGTAAAAAAAACTTAAAACTTGTTATGCAGTTAAAATGAAGATGACTTCTATATACATTTAACACAAAATACTCAACAGATGCAAACAAAAGATGATGAACTAAACACACAGAACATAAATCAAGTAACTAACTAACGCAATAATGCTAGACAGAAATGTTGTACCCCTATGAAAATGTAAATTTAAGAAAACTTGAACAACTCTATCCCTAGCTTAAAACTGACTAATATCAAATCATTTAAGAGACTAGAATGCAAATCCAAAGGACCACAAGGTCAGCAGCAGCACTAACCTATGGTTAGTGCTATTGACCCAAACACCCCTTTAATATACATAAGATCCATATAAGCTTATCAAAATCAGTTTTAAAGCTTACAATTCTATTACCAGATAACTACAAGCTATAATTGAACCTAATGATCAAATTAGAATAAGCAAATAAGCCAGAACTAATAAGCTACCCATTAAGCTACTTATTTTTTGTTTTTAAGACAAATTATATGAAATGATAGAAGAAAAACTAAAATCTAGCTAACAAACATATTAAGCTTAGATCTACTAAAATAAGCATCAATGAGCAAAGATAAACAGATAATAAGGTAATCTAATCATACAATAAGCAGAAAATAAGTAGATTAAAACTAGGAAAGTAAGATAGAGAAGTAAAAGGAAACTTACAAGTTGTCTTAGCTAAACAAAGGCAAAAAGGGCTCAATGAGCTACTCTATAGCTCTAGCTTATCCTTTTGGATAAGCTAGTAAAGTCCAATGGGGTCTTCCATTGTTACCCCATCATCTATAAGCTTAAAACCAAATTTCACCATGTTTTGCATAGGTTTAACTGATTATTTAGCTTAAGTAGTATTAAATTGAATTAATGAGCTCAATTCTAGCTTATAGACTAGAAGAGCTTAATAAGAGCTTGTATGAGCTTATGGAACAGTGAACATGACAACTGAAGGTAAAAGAGCTTTTAATTTGAATGACAGATTAAGTAAAAGGAAAAGTTGATTTTATTAATAATAAGCTAAGTACAAAAGAGTAAATTGAATCAAGTTACATTACAGCTAAGACTCTATAAAGCTTAATTAAAACTGAATTTCTTCACACAATAAGCTAAAATTTACAATATTAAGAAAATTGAAAATTAAAGAGGTTCTTTCGTGTGTGTGAGTGAGTAGGCTATTTATAGCCTTCTTCTAAAGCTTCTAGTCTTGGGCCACGCTCCTATCACCTCTACTCTTGGCCCTTAGATCAATCTCGTCATTGGATGCCCTTTCTCAATCGTTGGATTAGATTTTGGGACACACGGATTGCCACGTGCATCCGGGTGGTCCAGGGATCATTGTGCTACTTAAGTGAGTGTTTTAGTTAAATAAACCATTCCCCTTGTGCTTTCTTCACTTAACCACGTGTCATTCCTCTTGGGTTTGGACCAATAGCATGCTTTGATATGACGTTTATCTCTGCCAGCTTATTCTTTAACACATGAATTACCCATCTTAACCCTCAATTAGCTTTTACCCTTTGATTGTGACCCATGGTAAAACCTAGAAGACAATGAACAGTAATAAACTATTTTTCCCGCTTCTTTTTTAACTATAAGGGTGAGGGTTTGACTGGCTTATTTTTGGGTTTTGACTTCGGGCCAGGGTAAAAGAAAATGGGTCACAGGTTATAAGTTTGGGCTTGGACTTATGGTTTTGGTTATAAAGAGATAACGGGTGTTAATAAGGAAATTAACGACTGTTAGGGTTTAGGGCTTGATTTTTGAACTTTGGTATATTGAAAGGGGCTATTTAGGGAAATTTTGGATTTTGTCTTTTTGTGTTGACCATGTTTGACTGAAGGTTGACTTGAGTTGTCTTTTGATAGCATTCTCACGGTCTTCCATTGCGTGCCTCATTCCGGTCCCGTGTCCCGTGGGTTTGTCCTTTGACGATTCTTGTGAAATTTTGCTTTATCCGTACCTACACAATCAAAAAGACAAAGCAAGCATTTTATGCATAATTTTGCCTTTTAAGGGTCATTTTTGATATAAAAAGGATATGTGTTTTTACACATATCAAAATTCCCCAAACTAAACGATTGTGTGTCCTCACGCAATATTGCATGTTCTATAACCAAATACCTCAAAACCTCCCCAAACTAATCCTTTAAGGAGTAGTAAAGTTATTTATAGGGAGAATTAAGAAGTCATAAGTTATAAAACACCCTGTTTCCCATTTTTCTAAAACTTTTTTTTATAATTTTATTTCGACTTTCGTTATTTCCATAACTGTTAGGGATCATAGAACAAGATGAGTGACCCCATACTTAGACATTACTCTAGCAAACTGATCATTACAAAAATGGGTCCCTCGATCGCTTATGATAGCTCTCGGTGTTCCGAATCAGGCAAAAAGAGATTTTAGAAACTTGACTACAACTCTAGCATCGTTAGTGGGGAGCGCCTTTGCTTCCACCCACTTTGAGAGATAATCGACGGCTACAAGAATGTATTTATTTCCTCTAGATGACGGAAATGGTCCCATGAAGTCTATGCCCCAGACATCAAAGATTTCACACACTTGGATAGAATTTTGAGGCATCTCATCACGTTGTGAAATTTTTCCTTGACGCTGGCACGAGTCACAGTTTTTGACTAACTCGTGGGCATCTTTGTAGATTGTGGGCCAATAAAATCCTGAGTCAAAAACCTTTTTGGCGGTGTAGTTGGCACCGTAGTGTCCCCCGGTGGGTCCACTGTGGCAAGCTGTGAGGATGTCGACAGCTTCTTGGCCTGCAACACATCGCCGGATCATTTGATCAGCACATATTTTGAATAGGAAGGGGTCGTCCCAAAAGTAATGTTTGACATCTTTGAAAAACTTGTTTTTCTGCTGGGTTGGCATTCCTTTGATGATGAAATTCCCCGCGTGGTAATTTGCATAATCGGCAAACCACGGGGTACTTTGGTCACCACGAGAAGTCACCATATTAAGTGCCTCGAGTGGAAAAGTTTCGTTTATTTCCTTTGGGTCGAGAACATTTTCATACGGGTTTTCTAATCGGGAAAGATGACCGGCTGCATAGTTCTCGGCTCCTTTAGTATCAATTACTTTGAAATCAAACTCTTGAAGGAGGAGAACCCAGCGAAGCAATCTTGCTTTGGCATCTTTTTTAGCAAATAGGTACTTAAGGGCGGAATGGTCCGTATACACTATGCTCTTATTCATGATGAGGTACGACCTGAATTTTTTAAAGGCATACACCACGGCTAACATTTCCTTTTCCGTTGTGGTGTAGTTCGATTCCGCCTCGGTCATTGTTTTGCTAGCATAATGTATAGGCCTAAAGTGTTTCTCAATTCGTTGCCCCAGAACCGCACCTATGGCAAAGTCGCTAGCATCGCACATAAGCTCAAAGGGTTGGTCCCAATCGGGGGCAATCAGAATTGGAGCTTCGGTTAATTTCTTCTTTAAGGTCTGAAAGGCTTGAATGCATTCTTCGGAGAAAATGAAAGGAGTATTTTTCTCAAGGAGATGGGTCATGGGTCGAGAGATCTTTGAAAAATACTTAATGAATCTACGGTAGAAACCAGCATGGCCGAGAAAACTTCGAATGCCCTTAACGGTAGTCGGGTGAGGTAACTTAGCAATCACATCTATTTTGGCTTTGTCGACTTCTATTCCTTTCTTTGAGATTTTATGTCCAAGAACGATGCCTTCTTTCACCATGAAATGGCTTTTTTCCTAATTAAGAGCCAAATTAGTGTCTTCACACCGCTTAAGCATCTTTTCTAAATTGGTTAGGCACGTAGAAAAAGAATTTCCAAAAACCGAGAAGTCATCCATGAATACTTCCATTGTCTTCTCAATCATATCATGGAAGACGGCCGTCATACACCTCTGGAACGTACCTGGTGCATTGCATAAGCCGAATGGCATACGTCGGTAAGCAAACGTTCCATATGGGCAGGTGAATGTGGTCTTCTCCTGGTCTTTTGGATCGATTGGTATTTACATAAACTATATGATAAACTTTTAATTTCGAGTCGTGCCCGAAGACATCGATAAATCGGAGCTATAACGAATAAGATACGATGTTTACGGGTTTTACGCTAATTAAAACGTAAAAACGAGTTTATAGTGTGATGAACAGTAAAATAAAGAAAATTCACTATTCACATCAGAATCGATGATAACCTAAAAATGTGATTTTTATGATCATTGTCTTACTACGAATGCGTGGGCATAAGCAACGCGAGAAAGAAATCGGATGAAAACGACGAAGTTATGTCATTTGACTAAAAGGCGTAAGTATAAAGTTTTTTACCTTACTAAATGATGATTTTGCTAATAACGGATTAGATGGTGATATAAGCTTATAGATATATATGTGTTATAGGTTACAAAGTGCTAATATTTACACTAAGGTAATTTCATAATGAGGCCTCTTCCGGATGACGTATCGACGAGTTGTTGGATTTACGATTTAAAGTATCCTAGCTCTCGTTACGTATGTCATGACTCTTAATTTAATAGCGACCGAAGATAGTATGATGATAACTAAATAGGATTATATATGGTAGTTGTTAGACAACATACTCGAGTACTCATACGACCTATATTGGATTAGGTTGCATTCGGCGATTATCGGACGCATTTTGCGTGATTTACTTGATATTAGTCACTCGTGGTGGAGTTCAATAACCCCGCGTTTTAATGATTTTGTTTTATAAGTTTTTTAGGTGTGAGAACTTGCTTGATTATAAATACCATTTACTTGGTTGATTACAAATTGAATTTATGCATTCTTTTACTTTGTCATTGCGATGAGATACAATACTTGGTTAAATTTTTGGACGTAAACACATACTTGACTTTCATGACTGTATATTCACTTGGAGGGTGAGCGCGAATGTTATAAAATAGATCTATTGGGGATTGACAACCCCCGTTCGGGTGATTAGCTCTCACTAGTTCGAGATCGAACTAACGAACGTTATACCATGTCGGATATGAATGGATTTGGTGTCTCACCACTGACCAACAACTATATTCTAATGAACATTCTACCGTGCTTGAATAAATTGGCATACCTACAAGTCTAGTGCAGTTTCCATGAACTTAGAGTAATCGTAATCATTTCTCTTACATACTTAAAACTAATTGGGATATTATGCTTATTATAATATCTACTTGAAACATTTTTGAGATATTGTGTTTCATTATTAATATCAACTTGAAACTAATGGGGATTATTAGTGTCATTATAATATTATTGAAACATTTTTTGGGATAATGTGTTCATTACAATATATACTTGAAAAACATTTTGGGATTTTTATATAATGAATACCCTTATATTGTTGGTTTATGTGTTGGCCAAGTCTTGTTTGGTCTGAAACTTGAAACACAGTAAACTTATATATATCGTTTTGGGAATTTACATTTGATACTTACAAAAACCTAATGAACCACCAAACTTTAATGTTGACACTTTAAGCAATATTTTTCTCAGTTAGTGAATTAGATGTTCTATGCATACTTGATGTGCCATTGGAGTCCAAAATTTTCATGATTTCTTTTCAAACGAACTCAGTTAGAGGTCGTTCTCTCTGGACTTGTGCAATGGGTCATGATAGTAACGCTCTCCCGGATATACATTCCGGTTTGCGACCCAATTTTGGGGAGGTGTTTCAGATGGCTCAGAGCAAAGGTTTTAGAGAATAGGTTGAATTTTACCTAAACTATAAACCACTTTTCAACTATCACATTTTACAAAATATTTTTTACGAGCACATAATACTCTTTTTGTTGCAATAGTTGGTCATATAGATGCTTACATGATTTATATACTGTTCGTAGGATAGACAAACACTAGAACCCTGTTGAGGTATGGTGGGTTGCACCATAGCCTCAAGACCATGCATAATGTGCATGCAATATGATAACTATGTGAAGTTAGATGAACATAAAAATTCGAGTATTATCCAACGTCGAGTAAATTTATTAATTAGGTCGAGATGTGTACCAATTCATGACTGCATCTCAAGACAGTTCTTGTTTGATGAGTTGCGAGATGGCAGCCATGATTCACTTTGACAAGATTTGTTACACAACTCGAGGTACTTGATAAATTCCTCGAGGCTGGATTTGGACTCGTGAGGCCTTTATGTGAAATATTTATGTTGTAATTTATAGTGGTATGACCTCTATATGAAAATTTGGTACTGTATGTGCAGACACACTACTTGCTTACTTGCGGACGTGACTTAGGTATATATATATATATATGTATATGTATATATATACTTACCCTATCTTGTGCATACTCTACAATTATTTATATAAGGATTATTTATATAAATACTAGAACATTTCTTTAGGCAAGGTATGGTTTATAAGCTCGTTAGGCCCTAACATTAAGCCTTATCGAAATATAGATTTACCTTACTATCACACCAATTTATGCCATGAGCGCACATTCATATTGACCATACATCACTTCACAACACTCTATTTCGGAGCATGACTTTTGGGAAATAAACAAATTTTACATTTTTGGGATTTTGAAGGAAATGGCACCAAAGAGGAGCACAAGGGTCAACACGGTACAGAAAATCTTACCACCAACAAATGTCACCAATGTCCAACTTTCAGGCAAATTGACCAAGGTGTTAATGCTGCACTTGTTAGCACGTAGATGCAAAAACAGAAAAATGGCGACACAGCCATTCTTCTAGGAACGAGTGTCAGAAGGAAATGAAAACCGTTGCTCTCGTGAATGCACCATCCACAGATTTCATGAAGTGCAACCCTCTAATTTTAAGGGGCACTGAGGGAGTTGTCGGATCTCAACTCAGTGGTTTTAAAAAGATGGAGTCTGTCTTTAGTATAAGCAACTGCATAGTAGCATGCCAAGTCAAATTTGCGACTTGTACTCTTGAGAAAATGCTTGAGTGGAGGAACTCTCACGTTAAGACTAACCTACTCCAGAGTTAACCATGCCAATACCATGGGAAATGTTGTGAAGAAGATGATGCAGACAAGTAACTGCTGAGGAGTGAATTAAGAAGATTGAGTTTGAAATGTGGAATCTGAAGGTGAAGGGTACCGAGTGGTATAACCTTTAACCAACGTTTCCAAAGAGACTCGGCACTAATGTGCGAATCGGATGTTTCCAGAAGATCGGACAAGGTGAATGAAATATGTCGGTGTCTGCCCGACCTTGATCCATGCAGTGTCGATGGCAACTAAGCCAAAGACTATGCATGATGCCATTGAGTTCGCCACCAGAACTAATGGATAGAAATCAGCACATTTGCTGGAAAGACAAGCTGAGAACAAGATGGAAACTGATAACAAACAACCAAGCTCAAAAACAACTTCCCAAGAGGAAGATTGTGGTTCAAAGCTTATGCGGGAACTTGGTTGAAGGTAAGAGTATGTGGAACTCTTCCTATTAATGCATCAAGGCAAAGTTTCATCACAATGCCGTCGCACTGTTAAAAATGTGCAAAACTGCAAGAGGGTTCGGTTCATTCTGACCAGAAGACAGTTGGGAGTTCTGTTGCTTACTAACAATCAGAGAACTCACTGCTATAAATGTGGAATCAAGGGATTACATGGAGTGATTGCCCGAATTGAAGTATCGAAACCATGTAAACCATAGCTGATTGTAGACGAAGCAGTGGAATGGTATATGCCTTAGAAGGTGGAGACACCGATCAAGGACCTTAACAACATTGAAGATGAGATTGAAGCTTAAAAGAGAAAGTTGTCTCGCTTTGCCTAGTAAACCCTAAGTTGGAACTATCTTAGACTTTATTTCCCTAGAGGCTCTTAATTGTATTTCTCTTAAACAACCCCGTTGTGAACGCACGATTTCAATTTATACTATCGAATCTCATGAATCATGAATTTCAGCCTATTTCTCTCCAATTCTCTAAATTATTCATGTAAGTCATTCTAAAAGTCATAACGCTATTTTGACAAAAATGAGCAATGCATCGTTAGTCCTCAATTATACATAACTTGATCACCTATGTATAATTCAGGAAGGACCATACCGTGCTGAGAGTAGTCACCTTAAAACTTCTTGTCAAGAAAATGAATTTTCTAATTATATCAAGTTCTGTGTACGTATTCATGAAGCGCGATTACTTCGGTAATCGAATTAGTAACCATAAATCTAGTAAACCGTTACACCATCTTACTGTGGGGTCGACGGTCATTTATACCAAAAATCCTAAGCCAAGAAGCTGAGACACTCACTAGTCGCCCTAGGACAATCCGCTATCAATCTTGCTCACCAGAAGAGTTACGCCGACGTGAGACGGAAGCCAATAGAATTTCAAGTTGACAACCTGGTTATGCTTAAGGTATCGCCTTAGAAAGGAGAGGTACGCTGTATGGAAACTGGGGGAAGTTTAAACCCTAGTAGGTTGACCTTTCAAAGGTGTTGGAACATGTTGAATCCGTTGCTTACAAGCTTAAGCTTCCGGCAATAATGAGTTGGGAGTTTCACAAACGTTTCACGTATTCAACTTGTGAAGTAGTACTATGTCGACGAACCTTAGCTTTTCCGTTGTGGACCTTCACCTTGGATAAACGAGCTTTGTTTTGTCGAGGAAAACGGTTGCAGGTCATGAATCAAGGAAGTCAAACGTTGAGGCAAAAGCCGTAACCAATTGTCAAGGTTCGAAGAACTCTAGAGGCAAGGGTCCTGAGTTAGATGTGAACGTGAATGGACAATTTAGTTATGAAACATTCACACCTTTTCACATAAGCTAAACCGTCGTTAAGTGTCGTTTCATAAGCCTTGAGGACAAGGCTCATTTAACGAGGGAAGACTATAACACCCCGTGTTTTAGGGTCATTGACGACGTCAATAAATTCTACAAGTTATTTTTAGGGTTGTTAGCTTTTGCTTTTAAATTGTAAATAGTTAAGTTAATCGCGTCAAGTTAAAAAAAATTATCGTTTAGCGTAATCGG
Source organism: Tanacetum coccineum (assembly GCA_026074375.1). Classification (NCBI taxonomy): domain Eukaryota; kingdom Viridiplantae; phylum Streptophyta; class Magnoliopsida; order Asterales; family Asteraceae; genus Tanacetum; species Tanacetum coccineum. Next base: position 16,790 of record BQNB010060741.1, read on the forward strand.
ACACCAAACGAATTAAAGTTTTCATCAAGCAAGCAATATATTATTTTTATGAAAGTAATAATTAACTTTTTATATTTTATTTTATTGGTGGCGTAAACGTTTACGTTTCACAATTAAATACGTTTAAGCATACTCGGAAATCACTTATACACATTTTTAAAACCTAGGTTATTTATTAGTATTTATCTAAATTTCTTTTAGATATTTCCTTATACCTTACTAGTTAGACTTAATAGGGTTCCTTACATGGTTAGCTCTATATTAAGGACTTAAATAGCAAGATAAACAACATAAAACATTTCCTATGTGTAAATCAAAACAATCTTTCCCATTTTACTCTGATAGCCACGACTCCAAAAAAACCATTCTACCAATTCATACAAAATTTTATACCAATTATACAAACATCACAATCATTCCTAGACCTTCTAAGATGTTTGCAAGCAGTTGGTTAACCATTTTCAAGTGTTGAAGCAAGATATGGAAGATTAGGGTTTCAAAACCTAATTAGGTTTTATACTTGCAAGCTTTGGGATTTGTGATCCAAACCAAGGGTTTAGGATTGTGATTGGTCATCATACTACATATCATTAGGTTATCTAAGACTCTTTATGTAGTCATTATTATGATTTTATTGTGTTCATATGTATTTATTTAGCTAAATCCTCCATTTAGGGGTCTTTTCATGGGTTTTGAATTAAAAGTGAGATAGAACACTTGTTTATCTTGACATTGGAAAAAATTATAATCTAATGGGATACCTAATTATGTAAGACAATGATATAGGGTTCTAATGGATTTGTAACAAGTGGTAAAAGCTAAAAGTTCTAAAAAACATGTTTTAAACACTTTTGAGAAATTTATCTTTAGGGGGCTGTTTGTATTCGATAAATTTACATATGTATTTTATAATTTCTATATAAATACTACCATGTCACCAATGGATCGAGGGGTCATTTAAGACTCGAAAAAACTGTTCATAACGAAAGAGATAGTTATTTACATGTTTACGAATAGTTAATACGTTTATAAAACTATTTTTATAAAAATTACTATTCATGGCAGAAACTTATACTTAGTAAAAACATAGATATATTGATTAAAACTTTTAATTTTGAGATCGTGCTCGAAAGAATCGCTAAGACGAGCTATAACGAAATAAGGATACGACGTTTACATGTTTTACGCTAATTCAACGTAAAAAGAGTTTATGGCTGTGATGAACAGTAAAATCACTATTCACATCAGAATCATGAAAACCTAAAAATGTGATTTTATGATCACTCGTCTTACTACGAAAGCGTGGGCATAAGAAACGCGAGAAACGGACTTAAAACGACAAAGTTATGTCATTTTTGCTAAAGGCGTAATTATAAACGTTTTTACCTTAAAAATATGATTTTCGCTTTAAAACGATTAGATGGTGATATAGCTATATAGATATATTATGTGTTATAGTTACCAAAGTGCTATATTACTAGGGAATTTCATAATGAGGCCTCTTTGAGATGGCGTATTGACGATGTTGTTGGATTTTCGATTATTAGTATCCTACTCATCGTAACGTCATGTATTGACCTCTTAATTATGATAGGCGAACGATAGTATGATGATAACTAAATAGGATTTATTATGGTAGAGTTGATAGCAACTACTCGAGTACTCATACGACCTATATTGGATTAGGTTGCATTCGGCGATTATCGGACGCATTTTGCGTGATATACTTGATATTAGCTCACTCGAGGTGAGTTCATAACCCTACGTTTTACATGATTTGTTTTATAAGTTTTGGGGTGAGAACATGCTTGATTATAAATACATTTACTTTCTTGATTACAATATGATTTTTGCACTTCTATAGTTGTCATGCGATGAGATACAATACTTGGTTTACTTTTTGGACGTAAACACATACTTGACTTTTACTCGAATGATTACAGATTAGCTTAGGTTGCATGAACTGTAAATCACTTGGAGGGTGAGCGCGAATGTTATAAAATAGATCTATTGGGGATTGACAACCCCCGTTCGGGTGATTAGCTCTCATAGTTCCGAGATTCGAACTAAACGAATGTTATAACCATGGTCGGATATGAATGGATTAGTGTCTACATGAACAACAACTTTATACTATTGAACATTTACAGTGCTTAACATAAATGTGGCATCATTTACAAAGTCTACGTCGCAGTTTTCATGAACTTAGAGTATCGTGATCATTTCTCATTACATACTTGAAACTAATTGGGATTTGTTGCTATTTAATATCTTCTTGAAAATTTTTGGAATATTGTGTTCTTTATTATTCTACTGAAACTATTTGGGATATTGTGCTTATTATAATATCTACTTGAAACATTTTTTGGGATATCGTGTTCATTACAATATATACTTGAAACATTTTGGGATTTTATATAAGGAAACCTATATATGTTTGGTTTTTGTTTTGTTGCATGTCTTGTATGGGCGAAAACTTGTAACAGTGTAAAACCTATATATATAGTTTTGGGATTTAATCATATTTACAAAGAACTATGAAGCTCACCAACTTTAAGTTGACACGTGTTATGCAATATTTTCTCAGGTGAAATATATCGTATGACATAATTATGTGCATTGAAGTCCAAATTTACATGATTTCTTTCAACGAATAAGTTAGTGGCGTTCTCTCCTGACTTGTGCAATGGGATCATGAAGTAACGCTCCCGGAAATACATTCCGCTGCGACCCAATTTTGGGGGTGTTATAGCAAGCTGTGAGGATGTCGACAGCTTCTTGGCCCGAAACACATCGCCGGATCACTTGATCCGCACCGGTTTTGAATAGAAAAGGGTCGTCCCAAAAATAGTGTTTTACATCTTTGAAAAATTTGTTTTTCTGCTGACGTTGGACATTCCTTGACAATGCAATTCCACCGCGTGGGTAATTTGCATAAATCGGCAAACACGTGGTATTGGGTCACACGAGAAGGTCACCATATTAAGTATCTTAGAGGAAAAGTTTGTTTTTTCGTTGGATCGAGAACATTTTTTACGGGTTTCTAATCGGAAAGATGATTCGGACGAGTAGTTCTCCGGCTTCCTTCGTATCAATTACTTTAAAATCGAATTCTTGAAGGAGGAGAACCTAACGTAGCAATCTTGCCTTGGCATCTTTTTTAGCAAATAGGTACTTAAGGGCGGAATGATCCGTATACACTATGCTTTTATTCATGATGAGGTATGACCGGAATTTTTCGAAAGCGTACACCACGGCTAACATTTCCTTTTCCATTGTGGTGTATTTTGATTCCGCCTTGGTCATTGTTTTACTTGCATAATGTATAGGCCTAAAGTGTTTCTCAATTCGTTGCCCTAGAACCGCACCTATGGCATAGTCGCTCGCATCACACATAAGCTCAAAGGGCTAGTCCTAGTCGGGGGCAATCAGAATTGGAGCTTTAGTAAGTTTTTTCTTTAAAATCTGAAAAGCTTGAATGCATTCTTCGGAGAAAATGAAAGGAGTGTTTTTCTCAAGGAGATGAGTCATGGGTCGAGAAATTTTTGAAAAGTCCTTGATGAATCTAGGGTAAAAACCTGCGCCCCCCCCCCTATGTCCGAGAAAGGAAAACTCATTTATACCCTTGACGGTAGTTGGGTGTGGTAACTTAGCAATGGAGTCATTTAGGCTTTGTCGACTTCTATTCCTTTCTTTGAAATTTTGTGTCCAAGAACGATTCCTTCTTTCACCATAAAATGGCTTTTTTCCCAATTTAGAGCCAAATTAGTTTCTTCACACCGTTTAAGCATCTTTTCTAAGTTGGGAAACAAATAAGGGCACGTTGTTAGGAGAATGAATTTCCGAAAACTGAAAAGTCGTCCATGAAAACTTCCATCGTTTTTTCAATCATATCATGGAAGATAGTCATCATACACCTCTGGAACGTGCCTGGTGCATTGCATAAGCCGAAAGGCATGCGGCGGTAAGTAAACGTTCCGTATGGGCAGGTGAATGTGGTCTTCTCCTGATCTTTCGGATCGATTGGTATTTGAAAGTAACCCGAGAAACCATCGAGGAAACAATAGTATTCATTTCCTACGAGTCTCTCAAGCATTTGATCCATAAACGGCAAAGGGAAATGGTCTTTTTGGGTGGCTTCGTTCAACTTACGATAATCAATACAAACTCTCCATCCCGTTAAAAGTCTAGTTGATACTAATTCATTTTCATCATTGGTCACTACGGTCATCCCTCCTTTCTTTGGTACACAATTTACCGGACTCACCCAAGGACTATCTGAGATAGGGTAAATTAATCATGCGTCAAGAAGTTTTTCAACCTCTTTCTTAATGACATCGTGGATCTTTGGATTAACCCTTCTCTGATGTTGGACCGCTGGTTCGTAGTCTTCTTCCATTAGAATTTTATGAGAACAAAATTCTGAGCTAATACTCTTTATGTCAGAGAGTTTCCAAGCGATGGCTCTCTTTCTGGACTTTAGAACCTTTATGAGAGCGGTCTTTTCATCGACACTCAAATATTTGGCAATTATGACTGGCAACTTGTTGTTGTCTTCCAAAAATGCATATTTGAGATGAGGCGGTAAGTCCTTAAGTTCGACCTCGGGAGGTTCATCAATTGAAGATTTGGCAGTTTTAGCTTCACAAATTTTAAGTTCCTTTCTAATTTCCGACAAATAATTTCCTTGGTTCAGAGGAGGTGAAGGATTACTATTAAGGAGTGCTTCGAGGAATAGAATGGTCCCTCTCTGGGTCCATATAATAGATTCATCAATTTCGGTGAAGTTGGATCGTCGGCTAGAGCAAGAAAAGCATCAGCTTCTTCGAGAAGTAGAAAATCACTATCCCCGAAAGGAATGAGAGTCGGAGAAGAATTTGAAACTATCGGGTCATATCCGGGAGTGGGATTGCCACTTGCGATCACATCAGAAAATCCTAAGAACTTCCTCCTCTCCCATGAAGTATACTCATCAAAGTAATTCAACAACGTCGATTCGGTTCGCCGTCATATCATTATTTTTAACAGAGTTATCTCGAAGTTTGATCTGATTGTACAGTCAATGGCCTCATTGCCTTGTCGATAGGGTTAATTCTCCTTCGTACACGTCTATCAAAGCACGACCGGTCTTAAGGAAACACCTCCCGAGAATTAGAGGTACTCGAGGGTCTGGTTCAAAATCTACGACTACGAAGTCGGCTGGAAACTGGAATACACCAACTTTAACGTTGACATCTTTAGCAATACCGATCGGTCAGGTTTGGAAGGTTAAGCTTTTTACACACGAAAAATGGCATGAGATTTATGCTAGCGCTAAGATCGGCCAAGGCTAAGCACTCATCCATTCCGGGAAATTTATATGGAATAAGGAATCTGCCGGGGTCACCATGTTTTTCAGGTAACTTGTTAAGTATGACCGCTTAGCAATGTTCGTTTAAAGGGGTTCTAGCCATCTCACTAAGCTTTTCTTTATTTTCGATTAAAGCTTTAAGAGTTAAAGCAAATTTGGGCATAAGAGTCAAAGCATCCATGAAACTAATTTCGAAACTCATATCTTTAAAGATTTCGTAGAATTTATCTTTTTATTCGTTAGCATTTTCACGGCGCTTCTCATCATTTTGCCTTGAAGGATAAGGAATCGACGGTTTTGTGTTAGGCATCGGTGCACTAACCGGAGCATCAACTGGCTCAGAAACTGGATTTTGGTTTTCAATTGGGACAACCGGAGGTTGGATGTCTTAGGTAATTCCGTTATTAGTAGGAAAAATTATGTCCTTTGTCACGTCGGTTCTACGTTCCACTACTTTAGGAGAAGAAGTAGGAATCGTAGGTGCTTGATAAGCAACACTGCTTCTGGTAGTAATACCCTTCAAGTCTTACTTCGGGTTAGTAACGGTGTTACTAGGAAGCGAACCTGAATTCAAAGACGAAGCGGTATTGGAATTTACGAACTTAGAAAGCATCTTCGTTAAATTTGTCATTTGGTTTTGTAAACCTTGTCCTTGATTTTTCATATTCCTTAATATTGCATCATTAGCCTTGACATAATTCTCAAAATCGGTCTTTGAAACACCTTGCATTTGCGGAGCGAGAGCTTGATAAGGTTGAGCTTGGTAAACCGGTGGTTGACTAGTCGGAGGTTGGTAAACTTGTCCTTGGTAGAACTTATTTCCACGGTTTTGATTGAAATTAGTTCCTCGATTTTGGTTGAAATTGTTTCCTTGATTCTGATTGAAACGGTTTTGATTGTTTTGAATCGGAGGAAAACCAGGAGGTCGGATTTGATTTGCAACCATCGGAGGTCTAGAATTGGTATTTCCTTGATTAAAATTGGCTGCAGCAGCTTGTGAAACATATTCTTGAATGTTGTCTCGATAATCATTGCCATCGGTGGCTGGACAATTTCTATAGGAATGAGCACCTCTACAAGTTACACAACTCTGGTCAACTTCTTTTACGGGCACGGGAGCTTAGGCTTTTTGCTTGTCGATAAGCATAGTCTTCATCATATTCTTAAGTTCAGAAACTTCGGTTGTAAGAGCAGCAACATCTGGTGAAATTCCGGAGGTAGATGAATTTGAACTCACTTTGGAAATGACTGCCTTGTTTCGTGAATTACGAACCTTGGATTTACTCTCGATAATTTTCAAGCATTTACGAGGCATCTTATCCAAAAAGTTTCCACCCGCAGCGGAATTCAACGAATCTTGATCATTAGCATTCAAAACATTGTTAAACGTATCTAATTGATGTAATTCTGAAAAATCCGTGATGTGGGCATGCTCGAAGAAGGTCATTAAATCGATCCCAAGCCTCGTAAAATGATTCGCCAAATCTTTGTTGAAATCTCGTGATTTCGTTTCGAAGATTTGTCATTTTTGAAGGAGGAAAGAATTGATTAATGAATTTTGAAACAAGATCATCCCATGTCAAAATTGATCGAGGAGGTTCTTTCTCTAGCCAAATCCGGGCTGAACCTTCGAGAGAAAATGGAAAAAGCATAAGCTTAATTGACGTGCTCGGGATATCCGGGAATCTCATATACTTCATTGTTGAGGTGATCTTGTTGAAATAATGGTTTGTGGAGAATGTGGATCCTCTTTTTCATGTCCAAAAAACTGACTTATTTTGAAAAGATTGATCTAACCTGCTATTAACTCAAATTAGTGTTGATTTCGGGAATTATGATTGCATCCTCGTACCCCTCGGTGGGTGCTTAGAGCAATTCCGCCATAGTCCGGTTATCGGCCATTGGAACTAGGGGAGGATTATCAAAAGGTTCTTCTAAATTAAACGATTCTACAACAGCCGGTGGGGCTTGTTGTTGACGGTTAAGGTTGCGGGTTTGAGAACGAGTGCGCATGCACAAAATAGAAAAAGAAAATTTTAACTAAAATTATTATTATTATTATTATTATTAATTAACAATCTATTTTAACGGATAACGAGATAGACAACTTGAACCAATTAATCAAACTTACTTCACGGTAGCTCTTAAAAAATTTACTTTTTAAGGTGAGCCGTATTTCGTAAGTGACACAAATTGTAAGTTTTTAAATCTTTAATTCGAGTTAGGAACTTATTGATGGATAATATCTCAATTGAAGGTATTATTTGTTGGTGTTCTTTTACCAACTTTGTTTATTTTATTATTTTTTTTATGGACAATTTTTTATATTTTTGATTTTTTTTATATGATAATTATACTAATAAAAGAAAAGAAAAATATTTTTTACTTTTTATTATTTTATTTTATTTTTTTATTATTTTATTTTTTGTATTTTTGATTTTCTTAAAAGCGTAACTTTCGAAAACGAAAGGTTCTCCAAATCACGATCGACAAACTTCAAATGAAAGAATCTTAATCACAAATCCCCAGCAACGGCGCCAAAAATTGATTGCAACAATCTTATACACGTAATAATAAAATATAAAATAATATGAAATTCCCAAACTACCCTTGAGGACAAAGGTAGTTAGAAAAATCACACGATAATATATATAATAATACGTATATAAACCGGGAAGTATGATTCCCGGGTCGTTATTCCCCAACGATTTATGAAATTGAGACCACGTTTGTTGTTCGGACAATGATTTGAATTGGTTAAAAGATGATTTGTCTCCTAAAATCCTAAAATTGAACAAATTAAAGGAAAATTAAACCTAACTTAAATAACGGGAATTTAAACTTTAACTAAAAACGCAAAACGGGAACCCTAAACGGTGATTAAAAACCCTAAATTTCCAAAATTAAACCTAAAATGAATTTTTCTCTTTTAATAGACTCTAATTGACTTAAAAGTAAGTTTAAAGAAAACTAGAACAAAAACGGAGTTGAAATGAGCTTAAAAACACGAAAATCGGGAACGAATCCCGTTCTTTAAAAATCAAAATTTTGCAATTTTAACCCTACGGAAACAAAACTAATTTTCCTAGAAACTTTATGATAAAAGAAAATTTTCTAAAAAAGAATTATATTTTTTTGATTATTTTTCTATTTTTTATGATTTTTTAAAGTTTTTAATAAAAATAAATGTTTAAAAATACTAAACTAATTATAAAAATTCTGAAAAAATTATAGAAAATAGCTTGAACTAATAAGATCCTAGGAAAAATAAGCTCGTGGTCACAGCTTAACGAATAAGCTACGAAATAAGCTTAAACAGCTTATAAAGCTAAAATGGGAAATTGTATACAAATATTAAATTTTGTAAATGTATAACGAAAAAGACCCCAGGGCATGTTGGTAGTGAGGTGTGTGGTTGTGTTGTTATAAAGGTTGAGGGTGTTGAGGTCGGGGGTTCGAGCCTTGCTCACCCCCGATTTCCACCTTCCCTTTTTTTTGAAAACTTATAAAAGCAAAGTTTTAGAAAAGCTAAAAATAAGCACTTTTAATAAAAGAAACTTTTATTGAAAGTCAAGAAATAAGCTGAAAAATGGCTTAAAAAGCAGAAAAACAACTAAAACTGATTTTTTTTGGCTTTTTGAAAAATCTAGGAACTTTAAAAGCTAGAAATAAGCTATACTAGGGCTAAATAAGCAATATCTATCCTAAGACTAACCTAATAAGTCAATGTGGACAGAAATAAGCTCAAGAGACAAGCCATAAGCTGAAAAATCACAATAAGCTCTTAAGCAAACTTTGAAACCAAACAGGCCTTAAGGCACTTTTGAGCTTTATATTAAGCTAGCAAATAAGCTCTACAAGAAATAAAGCTTATATATTTTGAAAGCTTGACTCAAATGCTTAATGAAAATGCTTTTTAAAACTGTTTTGAATAATGAGAGCATAATGAAAAAGCACTTTGAAAACAGTCAAAATACTCAATACTCAGCAGTTACTAAGTTTGTTTTGAGTTTTGAAAAGACAAAAAGCACAATTGCAGCTTAAAAACAGATAATCAAAAGAGCTTATTTTGAAAGAGTGAGCTAATACTAATGATTAATGACTCTAGACCTACTTGTGCTATGAAAATCAAATCCTAAAAACTAATATTACCATCTGAAATTTAAGCTAGAAAATGGACTCTTTGTTGTTTTCATTATCTGATGCAGTTCACATGTAAATGACCAAAGTCTCAAAACCCATAACTGCAGATCTAAGAACTTGATTCCTACACTTTTTAAAACTCCTAAGTTAACTTCAAATAATAGATTAGCTAAATTCTACCTGAGCTTAAAATGAAACTAGAATTGGCAGAATTATCACAAATTCAATATAGCAATAAGAAAACTTATGAAAACTAAATTAATCCTAATCAAACTTATAAATCCTGCACTTATAAACCTAGTTTTGGAAATTCAAATGTAACTAAAGGATCAAAGGACGACAAACAGTATTAACTTGTAGTTAATACTGCTTGTCCCAAACACCCCTTTATTGCACTTAAATCCATTTCTAGCTTATGAATGTAAAATTTAATAAGTAAATTTTAATACCAGATGACTCACAACTTTTAACAACCTTATTAAGCATTCATCAATAAGAAATTAAGCCAGAATCTATAAGCTACTAACTATGCTAATTATTTTTTTGATTTTTTTAAGATTTATGAGACAAATAAGATAAACTAAGATCTACACTATCAATCTAGAAAACAGACACTCAAACATGATCAATAAGCATACTAAGACAGGATTAAGCACAATTAAGCAAGTAAATAAGCAGATTAAGCAATATTAAACTAGGAAAATTAAGACAGAAAGATAAATGAAGACTTACAATAGCCTTAGCTAAACAAAGGCAATAAAGGCTCAAATGAGCTGTCTACAAGCTCCAGCTTATCCAAGGATAAGCTGGTAGGGTCCCATAAGCTCTTCCATTGTAAGCTTATCATCCAAAAGCTCAAAATCCATTTAGCAAAGGTAATAAACTGATTTTAAAGGTTTAAGTATATTAGATGATTAACTTGAGCTCAATTTGAGCTTAGAGACTCAAAGAGCTTGTGTGGAGCTTATTAGAGCTTTTGTAACAGTAATCAAACATTTGAGCTTAATAAGAGCTTATGACAGATTATATAAAGGAAAACTTGATTTCACTAATAGAAAACTGGTTACAACTTTTTGGAAATGGAAGTTACAATAAGCTAAAAAAAGTTACATTACTTAAGCTAAAGTTTTAAAAGCTAAAAATACAATTAAGCTAAATTTCTAAAAGCTAAAAACTAGATAGTGTGTGTGTGAATGTGAGGGGCTATTTATAGCCTGCAAATGAAGCTTCTAGGTCATAGCCACGCTCCTCAATCCCTTGATCTTGACCATTCAATCTTCTCTTATCATTGGATCCTCATATTTGGCCGTTGGATTAAATGAATGATCACACGGATTGCCAACGTGGCATTCCGTGTGTCAGACCTCGTGTGCTTCTTTTGTGAGCATTTTAGTGCAAATCCCACTTGATTGGTGTGTTTTCTTGCTATACCCGCGTGTCTTCTCTTTTGGGAATTGGCCAATCAAAGCTCCTCAATGACGTTTTTCCTTGCCATGTCAGTCCTTGATACTTGAATTGCATAGCCACATCCTTAATTTTCATTTACCCTTTATTTTGAGCCCGAGGTAAATCGAAGAAGAAGATAAACAGTAACAACCACCTTTCGCGCGTTTTTTACTTATAAAAGGGTGCGTTTGATTTTTTTCTTTGACCCGGGGACAATGGGCTTTGACTTGGGGCTTATATAAAAAAGATTGGGCCAAGGGTGTGTTTTGGGCTCGGGTAGAGTTAACAGGTTTTGGATTTAGGTTATTATAAGGAGATAACGAGTGTTAACTCTTTATATTAAAGAGTTAACACCGTTAGGGCTTAGGGATTATTTGTGAAATTAGGTTTAAACTATGAGGGCTGTTTTGGGTGTTTTTGGGAGTTTTGTCTTCTTGTGGTTGACTAATATTGACCAAGGGTTGACTTTTGTTGACCTTTGATAGCATTCTCCCGGCTCTTGTATTCTCTATCCGTTCTCGTGTCCGTGTTTGTCCGGTTTTGACCGTTTTCTTATGATATTTGCATTATCCGTACCTACACAATCACAAAGACAAAACAAGCAATATACAAGCATTTTAAGCACAATTTTGTCTTTTTAGGGCCATTTTTGATATAAAATGGATATGTGTTTTCACACATATCAGAAAGCATGATGTGTCGTTTGTTATGGAATTACTTTTAAGTAATTAATTTTTTGAGCACAATTGAACTTGAACTTGTTTTGAACGTATGGAACTTGATTTAAACTTGTTCAACTTTGGAAACGTGTTGAACTTTGAACTTGATATGTATGTTGTTTGATGCTTGGAACCCGCCACTACTTTTAACTCATTATCCCCCTCATCGGGATTGAGACGCTAGTACTTATGGATAGCGCTATTAGGAGATTAGCCCCTCTTCACTCCCCGCACAAGGGTGCATAGTACTAAGTGTTTGTGCCATACTATACAACTAGAACTTGATTGGAGGTTAGAATGGTTAGGCTGAATACGTTTAAGTAGTGCCTCACATAATCACTATAGCATACATATAAATTGATTTGTTTTGGACTCCTAACTTATTTGGAAATTGATTTTGGTTTGGACAACAGTTTTTGATATCTTGCCAATGAGTTGGCAAACTGTTGTTGGACGTATACTCTTTTATAAAACTATATTTGGTGTACAAAATCTTGAGAACTCACCAACTATTTCGATAGTTGACCGTTTTTATCATGCTTTTCAGGTGACATTCCTAAGGTGGAAACTTAGTGTAATTGCATTTGGACTTGTTCAAGAATGTCTACTTTCTTCTAAGCTATTGTCTTTTGGGTGATCCATGTTCAGAAGAAAACAAACTATGTTGACTTTTGTATTTTTAAACTTGTACTTTGAAATGTTGTAATTCAGATAACTTTCTTTTATCGTAATTCATGTATGGTGTTTTATCTATCATCTTGTGTGATGTTTATTGATATGTTACACCTCACGTTTCCGCCTTGGTGGGGTGTGACAACTTTAAAGATCCACTTTAAGCTGATGATCATAGCCCTGTCTGGTCGTGGTACTAATTCCCATACTTTAAGCCGCTCAAATTCATGGATTTCCTCTTGCATGGCTTCGATCCAGTAAGATTCTTCCATTACTTCTTTGTAATTCTTCGGCTCTTCTTTAGCTAAGAAAGCGTGGAAATAGAACCATAAAGCGTCGGTAGAAAGTTGACGTCTTATAGAAACAGGTTTTGATGGATCGCTAATGATTGTCACTAACAGATGATCTTTTATCTATCTTTTTGTGTAAATTGGAGGTTGTTGGAAAGTGTTCATGTTTGAAGTGTCGACAATCCTTGAAGATTACTCAGTTGAGCTGGTGTCTGGAGGAGCAAATGGATTGGTAACTGTGTCACTATCAAACACTGTCACTTCTTTATTTGTTTCAACATTTGTAGAATTGATTGGTGAGTTTGTTGCTTCAATGTTTGGTGAAGTAATTGAAGAGGGAGCTTCTTGATCAATGGTAGTAGAGGAAGATGCTCCGGCTGTATCTGATGGAAGTAGATTTGTAGCAGAAATGGGGGTAGATACAACACTTGGAGTTTTGAAGTATTCATCGAACATTGTTTGAAACAGAAAATCACAGTCATTCTTTGTAGGAGGTTTAGCTGATGTTGAAGCAGACTGGTTTAGCACGAGTCCTGAACTAATGTATTCAGAAGTCAAACCATGAATATCAGGTCCTGAACTGAGTTGTTCAGAAGCCATATGAGTAAGTTCATCAAATTATAGGTTCATTGTTTCCATTATCTATATGGTCCTTTTGTTGCAGATCCGGTACATTATCTTGGATGGTGAATAATCGATGAACATTCCAATGTTGGCTTTAGGCTAAAGTTTTCCAAGATCCTCAAAATCCTTTGTTGGATAAAATAGAGCACCAAAATTGTAAAGATACTTGAGTTCTGGTTTGCGATCTCTAAGCAGTTCATATGGAGTCTTATTATAGCGGGTATGGATAAAGGATCGGTTTTAAGTGTAACAGGCAGTAGCTACAGCTTTAGCCCATAGAAATAGTAGAGATTTAAAGAAAATAACCATGGTCCTTGCAGCCTCTACCAACGTACAGTTACGCCTTTCAACTACATCGTTTTGTTATGGAGTACATATAGTGAATGTATTATGAGTAATTCCAACCTCTTCCATATAATTCCGTAGAGTCTGATTGAGAAACTCGATGCCGTTGTTGTTACGAAGATATCTTACTGTAGCATTAAGACTGACTTGAGCTTGCTTCAAAAATTTAATAATAATTTTTGGAGCTTCATCTTTCGTTCTCAAAAACTTCACCCATGTAAAACGAAAATAATCATCAACGATGACAAGAATATATCTTTTCTTGTTTATACTTTCTACCCGTATCGGTCCACATAAATCCATATGCAGCATTGAAGATTTTCATTTGTACTTGGTTCAGGCTTATGTGGATGGGATTCCTTCTTGCTTTTTCCCATTTGACATGCCGAACACAGATGATCTTTAGTATACTTCAACTTGGGAAGCCCTTTGACGAGACCTTGTGTTGATCCCACTTTAATAGATCTTGCTTAGCTTGTAAAAGGATTAGTTGTAATGAATAAATCCAAGACACCTATGGTAGAAACTTTGATTGAATATATCAAAGACTATTCGGAATCTAGTCAATGATACTAAGAAGAATTCTTTATAAAACAGTAACACAAAATCAATAACAAAACAGATTACAAAACTTTCAGCCTCAATATAAAACGAACACTCTTAATAGTGTTAGGGTTTACAAAACCTTGAAGCTATGAATAAAAAAAAGTGTGTCTAACATTATGCCCTAGGACCTCCTTTTATACACCAAGGAGTCCTACAAGGCTTATAATACTTTCCTAAGTTATCATGATCTTTTCTATAAGCAAACATAATCTTTTAAACAAATAAGTTATACATATCTTCTTTACAAATAACTAATATTTATCTTCGTAAGTATTCTTGTTCTCTAATGAATCTTTATCTCTTCTCTGATAAGTCTTTGATCTCATCTCTGTCAGCATAATCCTTCTAGCAGTAGTATTCACTCAGCAGTTGTAATTGAGCACAAGCAGTATTAACTACTTTTGAAGTTTACTCTAGCAGTACTAACATACACTAGCAACACTAACTTTTATACTAGCAGTAGTAACTACTTAGTATATTTTTAGTCTTCATCTCTGAGCAGTCTTAACTTCTACCAGCAGCAGTAACCTTATACTAATAGTACTAATATATACTAATAGTAGTAACTAGCAGTAGTAACTTTTATACTACAAGTACTAACTACTTAGCATAATTTTCATTAGTATTACCAGTAGTACTAAGTTATGCTTGACAACACTAATATATACCTGAGCAACAGTAACTCTAAGAATATCTTAAAGTCTTTTAATCCTAATAATCCTCCCCTAAACTTGATGTTCATCATCTGAATCTTCAAGTTTCTTTATTAAAAGTCTTCACCATCACTAGGAGAATGCATTCAAACACTTCATTGACCCTTTTCCTGCTTTGTCATGAGCTTGAGTAGTTGATAACACATCTCATTCCAATGGTCAGCTTGAAGCTTCTTGTTCAGCATGTTTGTGATTGTTATTGGTGTAAGAGGATATCTTTTCTCAACCAACATAAAGATATGTAGATTTATAAACCTCGCAAAGTGCACTCCACAGGTATCAAACAGCTTCCAAATAGTCACTTTGTATCCTTGTAGACTCATCCATACTTCACTTTTTATGTCAGGTTTAAACATTACTTTCAGATCACCCCATAACACTCTTTCATAATCCTCCTCTGGCCTTGTATTCCCATATTTAGCTTTAACCAACTTCTAGAGGGTCTCCAAGTCTTCTCTATCAATATTCTGAAGCATCTTAATCATTGATAAGTATCTTTTTGAACTTCCATCAGCTCTTATCAATTGAAAGTATCCAAACTTTCCTTCTTTAATAAGCTTGTATTCAACAATCATTGGAGATTTGGTGGCTAGAGGTATAGCATCAATTGCTACCTCATCATCTTTAACTATCTCAATATGCTTTTTCATCTCTGCCTCCTCTTGATCATCATATTTTTTAGCTTCTACATGCTCATCTATCTTCTGCTTCTTTGATTTATTAGATTCAAGCTCATCTCCTGCTCTTTTAGAACTTCCTTCAGTTCTTGTCACACTGCTTTTCACCACCTCTGAATCCATAGGAACAAATGAATTTACCTGTTTGTATGCTTTGTCAAAGAGCTTCTGAATTTCTTCATAACTCCTTCCTTTCAGCTGATTGTGCTTGTATCCACCCATATTCTTCAGGTATATACACATTCTATTCCTAATCTGAGTTTTGGTTGGTGGTTTACTTCTTTACTCTACTGCTCTCTGTGTTGCAAAGAATTTTTTCCTTTCAGCTATCATCTCCACTAACATTCTTGACTTTTCTTCAATGGAGAATTGTTCTTATTCCTCAGCTTGGAGTCTTGCAGCTAATTGCTCATCAGCCTCAATCATAGCTTGAATGCTATCCAGTTTGTCAATAATTGATGCTCTACTAGCTTCTTCTTGTGTAACTCTTTCTTTTTGTATTCTTTCCAACTCTGCTTGTTCTTCAGCATGCAATCTAACTGCCAATTCTTCATCAAGTACAATTTGATCTTTCTTCTCTAATGGCTTTTCAAGCTCAACCATTTTTCCCTTTCCTTTGTCTTTTGTTTGTAGAAGTTGTGATGCTTGTGAAGAAGAAACTATTAGTGTAAATGCAGGTGCTTGCTCATCCTGATCATGAAAGACAATTCCTTTTGCCTTTGGTCTTTTACTAGCATTAGCAGTAGTAATTGTTGTGGCAGCAGTTGTAACAGCCTTTGGGTTAGCTGCTTTGATCTCTATCAAGGTCTGAGCCAGAGTCAACTCATCAACAGGTGTTGTAGCACTGGCAGTAGTAACTACTTCACCAGCAGTTGTAATTGGATCAACAACACTAACTGGAAATGAGCTTGTAGTCTTAGCAGCATTTACTATAGGCTCTTCAAACACCTTATCACCATTAAGAACATTAGTATCAAACATCAAGTCTTCATCATTTCTTTCTTGAGTCTCATCAATCAAGGTCACCTCCTCATCAGCATTAAGATCAGCTATTTTCCTCCCCTGTTTGGATGCATCCTCCTGAGCACCCAAACTAACATCATTATAGGATTCTATCCTGCTAGCTGAACCAACCTTCCTTAACCTCTTGAGCCCTGAAGTTTTTGACTTCCTTCTCTTTTCCAACTGCTTAACTCTCTTCTTTAAACTAGCAATCTCCTTTGCTTGAGCAGTCTTTGCTTCCTCCAAATCAAGAACATGCTTTTGTAGTTTGGTACATAAATTCATCAATTCAGTAAGTTGCAATCTATCCTCACCACTTTGAGGTGGATCACAGGAAGGGGTAGATATAGGTTCCTCATTAGTAGCCTCATCAGGGATAGGCTCTGTAGGACCACTGTCCTTCCTCTGTTTCCTTCTAGACTTTTTCTTTTGAGGCTTAGATGATGATGGTTGAGTAATAATGGGTGTGGAATGGGAATCAGTAGGAGCAGCTGAATCTTCACCCATGTCTTCTGGAGCTTGAACCATCATAGTTTGAAATAGAGGGGTGATTCTCCCAGAGAAACCTTTTCCTTCCCTCTTCATATTAGCAAAAATCTTCTTTGTATGGGAAGGTGTAACATAAATCCCTTTATGTTTGGACATTCCTTCAACTTGTTTGTCCAGGAACACTTGCACAAACCTTGGATACATAAGAAATTTAACCCCACCCTCCAAGTTCTTCATCATATTATCAAAAATATACTTGGAAAAGTTAAATTTTTGGTTTGTAGCAAGACAGATGATAGCAGATGCCATAGTGCTACTAAATTCATTCCAAGCTGTAGTCTTAGCACTAAGGCATTGCAGAATTGTATGGATAAGAAATTTCCATTGGGATGAAAAATAAGCTTTATAGAATGTAAGCTTTTGTGTAAGATTTTCATACCCCATGAGTGTCAGCTGTTCAAAAATTACATCATTTGGCAGACATTCAGTCCCTTCAGCATCTTCTAACATAAGATCACTTCTTACACTCTTCTCAGTAATGATCACCTTCTTTTTATCTACTAGGGCTTGTATCTGACGTTCCCCATTAACTGTCTTAGCCTTAGCAGTTGCTCAGAACTGTTTAATGCATGATTCATATACTGCAGGATTAACTGTTAACGCATATTTGATAGAACTTGCATTCAGAAAATCAATAATGCCTTCAAACCCATTACTTTATTCGGGTTTCTCCAAAAACGCAACCAAATTATAAGTTTCAGCAAACTTTGGGGTCGACATTGTGATGGGTTTTGATGATGAAAGATGAAATTGAGTTAGGGTTTATGATTAGAGAGTATAGCAAAGTGTAAAATCAAACAAATGAGTGATTGAAACCCTTAATCGAAGTATTTATGAAATTACCCTTAACAACATTACCTTGAACTGGTAGCATTAAGTTAATCCTAACAGTATTAACTAACCCAGCAGTCGGAAGTTATGCCTGACAGCATTAACTTATGCCTAACAGCAGTAAGTGAATGCCTAACAGCATAAACTTGTACTGGCAGCAGTAAGTTTAAGCTTAGCAGCATTAACTTTGATACACCAGCATTAACTCTAATTTCATTCCAAAAAGCATTTCCAACATGAATTTTGACTCTTACAAGCTCTCATTTCCTTTTCTCACCAATTCACTCTATCTGTTTTTACATCACACAACTCTCTTTCTATTTTTTAGCTCACTATATCTCTCATTTCTTTTTCTCACCAATTTACTCTATCTGTTTTTATATCATAAATCAAGAGCCCTAACAGACAGTTTGGTACAAAATTCCATCAATTCCTTTCGTTTCATGCTGTCCTTTCCACTTCCAAGTGTGTTAACTCTTGAGAGAGGTGGATCATTGGACTATTTAGATGCAGCCTCAAACCTAATTTGAGCTTCTGCACTCCCCAATATGGTATCTTGGCACTTGGGACCACTACCTGAATCAGTTCCCTGAGGAAAAGACTCATTAAGTATTGCCATGCATTGGGTCCTATTTATGTTACCACTGTCCTGCTCTGCTTCTAAGCTAGAAGCACTCCTTAATGATAGTCTCATCTGTTACAAGGGGAATAGGTCTACTAGACTGAGATATCTTAGTGGCCCTTTTGGCTTTCCTTGGTTTTTGAGTCTTTTTGGGTTAAGATAATGATGGAACAGTGATTGGTTCAAGATTAAATAGTGAAGCAGTTATGGATGTGTGTTGGGGTTCAATAGGATTTCCTGACCCTTCACCAACATCTGTTTGTTGTTATGCAGCATTTCCATGTCATTACAAGCATCCTTTGTATATAATCAGCTTCATAGTAACACAATTAACCTCTTCTCAATCAATACTTCAGAGGTTAAGCATTCCAATACTTGCAATCAGATATTGAAATCTGCTAACATCAAATGCCTTTGTGAGTAAATCAGCAACATTGTGATCAATGTAAATCTTGATCACTTGAATTAATCTCTTCTTATATGAATCCCTAATGAAGTGATGTCTAATTTCAATGTGCTTAGTCTTTGAATGAAACACTGGATTCTTAACTATGTATGTAACACCCCCAAAATGGGTCGCAACGGAATATGGGTTGGAGAGTGTTACTTCATAGATCAATAGCACAAGATATGAGAACGACCTCTATATGAGTCGTTTAAAATTGATACATTGGATTAAATAAACTTGTTTGTTATAATAGCCCGAAGCTTAAATTGTTCACTCATGAAAAGTAAAGATTTTAAGACATAACAATATCCCCAAAGTGTAATGCAGCCAAATCTTTATAGTAATGACTCTAAAATGGTGACCACCAATGTATCCTTGTTTCTCGTACCTTATTGACCTGAGAAAAACATGCTTTAAAACGTCAACATAAAGTTGGTGAATTCACAGGTTTAATAAATGTATAAAAATAGGACCACAAGATTTCCATTGTAAGACATGTAACACATACAATATCTCAAAAGTAATTACGAAGTGCACTAAGCTCATGACACCGAAGCTCGACATCTATGTATGCAAATTAATGCACATAATGTGCCCGTGTAGATGTTCAAACCCGCAACATCCAAAATCTTCCGACATGTATACATTTGTTGTTTCAGTACATTCGAAACTGATGAGCGCTACTTACCCGAACGAGGATGTCAATCCCAAATAGATCTATTCATAACATTCATGCTCGCTAACTAGCAATTGACAGTTCATGATAGTGGGTTTAGCTACTTAGGCCAACTCGTAATTTGTTTAAAAGGGTACTTGTGTCCAAATGTAAAATGATGCATGTTTCTTACCCCAAAGTTGTAAAACAATATAATTGTATAAAAGCGGGGCTATGAACTCACCGTAAGTGAATGATTGATTATCTAAATCAAATAAGTGAAACGCCTCGGCAATTTGAAAGCAACCTAATTAATT
>BQNB010060742.1:0-36797 GCA_026074375.1 Tanacetum coccineum
AGCGACATAAGTCGCTGGGGAAAAACGCGCTGGAGAAAGGGGCTTTTATTGTAGTGCGTTAAGGTCATACAATAGGGACTTATTTTCATTCGCCTATGTTTTTGCCACTAATAGTCCCTGCTCTGAGCAAGGACACTCCGATCCGAGAGTGCTCCTCACCTAAGGATCACTCTCTCCTCTGCACTCCAAGAGTGCTTATGCTTCAAACTTTGGAATATCGTCTCAATATCATAACTATTATTCACGATTTAAAGAATTTTGGTTAGGTTGCAGACTTTTACACGTCAATAAAATAATAAATATCATATTAGGACAACATTTGAAAAACAATGAACATACTGGGGATAAATAGATACAAAACACCCTCCAAATTACGAATTTGATCCAAAATTGTCCATATCGCCAAAATCGATCTCCACCCGGTTGGACGCCTAGTGCACTTGCGCGGCGTCAATGTGGCCCACTATAAATCCCACAGTGCATGTTTTCGAATTAATAAAAATAAATTAAGTTGGTTTCATGCCCCATGGTGTGCCCAATGCCGCAATTTCAAAAACCCAAAGTTGAAGATTTCTTTCTCACGTTTCAATGGTTATTTGAATCATCAAAGTCAAGTTCGTATTAGGGAGTTATGGATAAAACAATACAACTATATCTTGTGTATACGAGATTACTGATGAAGAAGAATTTTTCAATCATATAGGTACTATTGTACATATCAAGCTTGTTTGAAATTCTTTCTATTGAAAAATGAAAATGTGATAAAAGAAGCCTCTAATGAGATTATCTATTCAAGAAAAATGACGATTTTAGTAATAACACAAAATATATATTGAGTATTGACATAATAATTTTGTTTAAATAGTAACTTTTTTATCCGAATTTTGATTTTAATTACTCAAGCGGACACCTATATTGGAGAAATAGATCCACAACTTTGATTTAGGAGAACGAAGCCATGCAGGCTGCACGGTGCCAATTTGTGTGTGTGTGTTAATTCAAAAAGTTGCCACATGTAAAATTTGTGTTGAGCCACGTGGAAGGCGCTCAAGCGTACCCTATGACATGTGACTGGGTAGACATTTCTGATGAAATGATAAATCTTTGATCGATTTTGTTGTGTTGAGTGTGTGTTAGGCCTTTGGCCTTAATTTCGTCTAAAGAAACATGTAAGATCACAAAAGTCGAAAGGAAAATATAAATCTTTATTGCAATGACCAAAGTCTATTTAAGACTGGTCTTTTGTTCGACCGCTCTTATATGATCAATCAATCAAAATATGAACACAATATATAATAATAAACAAGAATAATTACAGATTTATTCTTGCTAGTGTTTTCTTTTAATAAAATTCGCCGTTCAAAAAAAAAAAAAGTTCATTTGAATACCAAACTTATTGTGGATATCAAGGGACTAATCTTCACTTTTCATATTCATCTTAATCCAATGGCTAAGATTAAACCAAAAACCATTTTCATTTTTTTTTCAAATATTAATAGCTCTCAAACCGTTAATCGTTAAGCGAAAAAAAATATACCATCACGACGAGCATTAAATTATCTTTCTATCGATATCTACTTTGATAAACTTTTGACGAAAAATTTTTTTCTCGTTTTTTCACCTTTTTCACGTTTTTTTTCTTCGTTTTTTCGTTATTAAAACATGCATGAAAAATCATATATGATATTAGTGTTAAATCATATATGATATTTAAAATCATACTTGATATTACTGATAAATTACATATTATAAAAACATATATTATATTAGTGTTAAATCATATATGATATTTAAGTTTAATGCAATCACAAGTAATTCGATATTAGTGTTATATCATATATGATTTTATATGAATATTCAAATTAGTTTTAATCATATATGATATTTTCATGCAAGTTTCAACAACGAAAAAAAACGTGAAAAAACAAAAAAAAAACGTGAAAAAAAAGATTTTTTTTATCGAAAGTATATCAAAGTGGATATCTATGGAAAGATATATAAATGCTCGTCGTGATGGTATATTTTTTTTGCTTAAAGATTAACGGTTTAAGAGATGTTTAAATTTTAAAAAATAAGTGAAATAATAAAATCCTTTTAATCTCAACCATTGATTACT
The DNA here is from genome assembly GCA_026074375.1 of Tanacetum coccineum. NCBI lineage: Eukaryota > Viridiplantae > Streptophyta > Magnoliopsida > Asterales > Asteraceae > Tanacetum > Tanacetum coccineum. The sequence goes on from BQNB010060742.1 coordinate 2,117, forward strand.
TTTTAGATGGATGGTGATGATGAGTCCTTTGGTATCCAATCTTTTTTAGTATCCAATATAACTCTCCTCATAACTACAAGATATAAAATGCAAGACAATAGTGCAGAGTTAGAAAGATCAAACAACAACATAGAGATTTATAGTGGTTCAGTAACGAACCTCCTCTTTGCCCTAATCCACTCCTCGAGTACCCAACTCGAGAGTTCACTTCAATGTCAACAAGCTCCCTTCATGCGTAAAAAACCGTACAATCGTCGCTTACACCAATTTTCGACACTAAGATAAATGTCGAGTTCTAATCTAGCTAGAACCAATCTCTCACTCACAAATGTATTTTGAGGACTAAAATATTAACCTATCACACACGTATTTTCAAGACCTTAATACTAACCCGATCTAACAACTATACAAGATTGGAGGTAATGTGGTTGATGTACAAAATACAACAAGTATGTAACAAGTTTACGAATGCACAAACTAATCTAAAACACTTTGTACCTTGGCGATTACGAGTATTTTTCTCTTGCACTTTGGAAAAAATAATTGGATCACTAGTAAACAAGATTAAACAAGTTAAATGATCAAATGAAAGAAAATATGTAAACTGATTTAAACAGAGAAAAACTGTGTGCAAAAGGTGTGAAAAATGGTTGGAAATGAGCCACTATTTATAGGCAACAGAGAGGAGCGTCTGACAGCTGGACGGTCTGACGGCCCCAAATATACCGCACCGTCCAATAAATTAGGGGACCATCCTCTTTCTCAGACGCTCCATTTTTCTCTTTTTGTGCGGAAATATTTTTCTGGTTTAAGTGTTATCTATTTTAGAAGGGAAACTAGAATATTTATCTAAATAAACATTTTTAATATTACAATAATACTTTGTCTAGTTTATTTTTGTAGAAATTGTTTTGTTACATTTGAAAAAATATAAAGTTTCATGACAAAAAGTTATTTCATTGATCATCCATCAAGTTTAGTATTTGTTTGTTTACCTTAGGTGATTTACTTAAAAATAAAAATTTTATGACTAACTATTTGTTACGTTTATTTTTACTAAATGTTTTTTACATATGTATAAATTATACAAAGATGATAACGAAGGTCGAGAAAATATAAATAACATTTTAGAGACATTATTGTATTAAACATCTCCATATGAACGGGCCTCATCAACATCCCAACACCCCAATTTCAAAAACTCCACCACATCTCGTCACTATTTTTGTTAAACAAATTTTCCAACAACATTGCTTCTAAAATCTATGGAACATTTGTGATAGGCAAGGAGTGGTGCAATTGTACATCGCACGAAAGTTATCAAAATCAAGATCCTCCGCATCGATTCGTTTGTTTTCAATCAAAACCCAATCAAGCGAATATCTATTGGAAGCTCTAACAAGAAGTCTGGATTGGGAGTCCATCAACTTTTGCTTCAATTGGCAAAAACGCTTCGTTCGAAAACAAAACCACAACCGAATCAATCTCATCAGAAACAATCGAATAAACAACTAAACCACACTAAACGGTCACGCTATCACACAAACGGGAGGAACGAATCTTATGCATACGTATTGAATGGTAAGAGGAGGGGACTCGAAAAAATCCGGTAATTGGACCTTGGCCAATAACAAAAAATAACACCCCCGAAAACTCTGATTTTATTGGAATTATCTGATACTTCAAGTGAATTTCTCGCAAGGCGTACGGGACTGTTTCATCTAATAATTAATATATATCAGTGTTTTAAAGAAAAGAGGGATTCTCTGATTTCAAGTGCAAATACATGGGGGAACTCTGGGCTCTGGATTGAATTCGCATTGACTAGTCAAGGTTAAAGTTCCAAAAAATACGGAGAGCGAAATTGTATTTTAAACCCAACGAAACTGGTCACATAATTTCATTCCGATGAACGGAATGATCAGGATCGAAATAGATGGACTGCCACTCAATGCATGGACTACTAATGCAATTAAAAAGATACAGGCAAGTGGGAGAAAACGGGTTTTTTTTGTAGATGAAGACCTTGATGAAAATAATGCAAATGGAAGGGTAAGATCAAAACAAAAATAAAAACTCACATCATAGATTCGTGTCTGGTTTTTCTATCAAGGAGTCAGATACCAGGGTTCGAGTTCGTGAGTTTGCAAATTGGGTACCTGTTTTGCTTCACTAACAACATCTCACAACATGATATGAATCCGAGGCTCTGGAAATATCAGGATATACATAGTATAGTGTTAGTTTATAACGATTCACAAGAAAAGGGGAGATCATGATAAGAAGGAATCCAACATGGGTTACGCAATGAGCCGCTCCTATGTAAACGGTGGTCTCTTTTGAAGAATAGTCGAGATCATTAGGTGAAATCGGTATTGATGGTTGTAGTCAAGGATTTGTATGGAAAGAAATTGGACGATGAAGATGAAAAAAGATATATGAAGATTGTTCTAACAATGTTACTGAGAATGTGAGGGTGGTAAATAATAATATGTCTAATAATGAGGAAGGTGAGATTCATGAGGATCATTTTGATTGGTGATTGTGGTAAATGATACCATTGAAGATAATGCGGATGTATAACCGCATCGACTAACGTCTCTTTTGATAGTTAATATCCCAGAAGTTGCAATGATTCTAGCATTGTGTTCCTCCCAACTACGCCGCAGCCGGGTAATGATCTAAACATTGCTAAAGAGTCTTTTTTTGGTTTTTCTACGTGCTTGATTATGTTGGTCCTCTAATTACTGACGAGCTAGAATCTAAAATGCTGGAGCTATAGCGATCCCAAAGGGAATTTCAAGGGTCGTCTCTCTCGCTGCAATTACATATGTGGAACGATTATTTTTCCAAGCGATTACAGATTTGGAGTTATTATGGCAATGTAAAAGAAATTTTTAATATTACAATAATACTTTGTCTAGTTTATTTTTGTAGAAATTGTTTTGTTACATTTGAAAAAATATAAAGTTTCATGACAAAAAGTTATTTCTTTGATCATCCATCAAGTTTAGTATTTGTTTGTTTACCTTAGGTGATTTACTTAAAAATAAAAATTTTATGACTAATTATTTGTTACGTTTATTTTTACGTAGAATGTTTTTACATTTTTTAATTATCAAAATGTAAAGAAGTCGAAAAATATAAATAACATTTTAGACATTATTTGTATTAACAATGTTCCCTTTTTTTATAATTACAAAATATAAACTCATTATATGTAAAAATATATTTAAACATATTTTAAGTGAGTTTTAGTCAATTTCTCTCCCTTTTTTGTAGAATTAAAAAGTGTCGTTGATGTGGAGATAATTATTCGAAGAAATAAACGCTCCCTCTTTATGTGTGCTCCCCTTGTTGAGAGCACTAAGGAATTGAGCTATGTTGACGTGCAATAAAAATGAGTTAGAATACAAGTGCAATATATCCAACTACTAGCAAGGTCACAACCAATAATATATAAAAGTGGCTAATAAATGTAAGCTAAAATGGAAAAATAAACCAACTAATAAGTAAATCAACCACACAAGAATCATCACAACCAAGATATAAAGATGCAAATGCATTCATTAAAATTAAAACTCATACACAAAAGTATGACAATACATGACTAAAATTAAACATATTAATTCCTATGTGGTCTAAAGCCATATGATTTGTAAGCACAAAAGGGTTGGTTTTAGATTTATTCAAGAGGATGAACTAAACATATAAAATGTTTAGTTTGGTGGTGGTATGTTTGATGGTGGAGAGTTTGGTGACGATTTTAGTGCCAAAGGTGGGGTGAGAAGATGTTCAATGTAGTTCAGCCTAAAGTAGAGTTCATATCTTGAAGCAAAGATGAGGTCGCGATTGTGTAGACAACACATGAAATTAGCTCCATTAAGATCAAGTAGGTTAAGTTGAAGGGGATGGCCCATTATAGGAGTGGGTGATGATGGTGGTGATGGAGTGGCAAAAGCATACTCCAAAGGACTAATTGGTGAAAGTGAAATGGTGACATCTATGGGTTGGTGATCTTGATTTTGTAGAGGTGGTGGATGAGCAACTCTATGAGGAGTGTCCATTATGTCTTCAAGGTAAGGGTTAGTGGATTGACAGGAGTGAAAAGGTGATGGGTTAGGCCTAGAGGGAATAGATGATCAAGATGATGAGGTGCCTCTTATAGTGAGTGTCTTAATGTGAGCATTTGGTGGAGTTGGAGAGTTAGGCTTGCTTGAAGGTGGTGGAGTTTTGATATCATCATCCTTAGTTAAGTTAATGACAAGTGGTTTCTTCCAGATGGTTCTTATGGTTATTATAGGCTTGTTGCAAGTGTTGGTGGAAGAGGAGGATGCCATGGAAGAGAAGAGGTTGAATAAGATGGAAATAGTGTAAGTAAAAATGAAGAAGATGAAGTCTTATTATAGGGAAAAATGGTGGATGAGGTTGAGTAAGGATGAGTGTTTTATCTGATGGTTTACAAGAAAGATTAAGAAAAGTGGTGAGGATTAGCCGAAAATATGATAAAAGTAGTAAAAATGATAGAAAGGAAACAATGAATTTCGTTTGTTCAGTGGATGATCGCTTGATATATGGGATGGTCCTAGATATATATTATGTCCATGCCGCAGGCCAGAGTTTAATGATTCTAGCATTGTGTCTCATCTACGCCCCCGGGTAGAATGATCTAAACATTGCTAAAGAGTCTATGTTCTAACGTGCTTGATTTATGTTGGTCCTCTAATTACTGCGAGCTAGATTCTGAAAAATGCTGAGCTATAGTAGATCCCAAGGGATTATTCAAGGGTCGTTCTCTCTGCGCAATTACATATGTGGAAGATAATTTTCAGCGATTTAAGATTTGGAGTTATTATGGCCAATGTAAAAGACCTTTCTCCTACACAATGCATTAAAGAGACGAAAAAAGAATGCCGGTTAGATCTCTTTGCATTTGTGGTACGTTTCAACGGGTGTTCGGCTTCGTCATGGAGGTTGTTTTAGGCGTCGCGTTGGGATCTCCTTTTTTATTTCAGTAGCCGTCAATTTTTTTACGTGTTTGTTTTGTATCGTTAGAACTTATTCTGTTTCTTTTTTCTTTTGTCTGTTGGATCGATTTGCGTGTGACTTTTTCTTGCTAGCTTCTTACTAGCATTTTTTAATAAAATTTATAATTGCCGTTCAAAAAAAAAAACTCATTATATGTAAAAATATATTTAAACATATTTTAAGTGAGTTTTAGTCAATTTCTCTCCCTTTTTTGTAGAATTAAAAAGTGTCGTTGATGTGGAGATAATTATTCGAAGAAATAAACGCTCCCTCTTTATGTGTGCTCCCCTTGTTGAGAGCACTAAGGAATTGAGCTATGTTGACGTGCAATAAAAATGAGTTAGAATACAAGTGCAATATATCCAACTACTAGCAAGGTCACAACCAATAATATATAAAAGTGGCTAATAAATGTAAGTAATGAAAAATAAACCAACTCATCAAGAAATCAACCTCATCAAGGCATCCATCACAACCAAGATATAAAGATGGAAATGCATTCATTAAAATTAAAACTCATACACAAAAGTATGACAATACATGACTAAAATTAAACATATTAATTCCTATGTGGTCTAAAGCCATATGATTTGTAAGCACAAAAGGGTTGGTTTTAGATTTATTCAAGAGGATGAACTAAACATATAAAATGTTTAGTTTGGTGGTGGTATGTTTGATGGTGGAGAGTTTGGTGACGATTTTAGTGCCGAAGGTGGGGTGAGAAGATGTTCAATGTAGTTCAGCCTAAAGTAGAGTTCATATCTTAAAGCAAAGATGAGGTCGCGATTGTGTAGACAACACATGAAATTAGCTACATTAAGATCAAGTAGGTTAAGTTGAAGGGGATGGCCCATTATAGGAGTGGGTGATGATGGTAGTGATGGAGTGGCAAAAGCATATTCCAAAGGACTAATTAGTGAAAGTGAAATGGTGACATCTATAGGTTGGTGATCTTGATTTTGTAGAGGTGGTGGATGAGCAACTCTATGAGGAGTGTCATTTATATCTTCAAGGTAAGGGTTAGTGGATTGACAGGAGTGAAAAGGTGATGGGTTAGGCCTAGAGGGAATAGATGATCAAGATGATGAGGTGCCTCTTATAGTGAGTATCTTAATGTGAGCATTTGGTAGAGTTGGAGAGTTGGGCTTGCTTGAAGGTGGTGGAGTTGTGATATCATCATCCTTAGTTAAGTTAATGACAAGTGGTTTCTTCCAGATGGTTCTTATGGTTATTACAGGCTTCTTGCAAGTGTTGGTGGAAGAGGAGGATGCCATGGAAGAGAAGAGGTTGAATAAGATGGAAATAGTGTAAGTAAAAATGAAGAAGATGAAGTCTTATTATAGGGAAAAATGGTGGATGAGGTTGAGTAAGGATGAGTGTTTTATCCGATGGTTTACAAGAAAGATTAAGAAAAGTGGTGAGGATTAGCCGAAAATATGATAAAAGTAGTAAAAATGATAGAAAGGAAACAATGAATTTCGTTTGTTCAGTGGATGATCGCTTGATATATGGGATGGTCCTAGATATATATTATGTCCATGCCGCAGGCCAGAGTTTGCGCGAAAGACGATAACGATGGCTCATGTGCATACCATATCTTTAACGAAAACAGTTTACAATATTGGACGTTGGTCTCAGGCATTATAATCTTGTGTATATGTCACACAATATGTTTTCAAATCTATTTGTTTTGTTTGTTTTTTTGCTTTCATGATCTGGTGATCTGTTAAGTTTTCATTTTGTCAAATTATGTGTAGGTCGTAGGCGAGAGGTTATGCAAAACATGTCGATGAAAGGAAAACTACGTATTGTATCTTTAAAGATGATGGTTTATAGCACTGGCCGTTTGTCTGAGTTAGTATAGTTTTATTTGTACCTCATAGGCCTAGAGTTTATTTCATATATGTTCTTATTTATGAGTTCGTGTTTTTAGATTGCCGGTGATGCTATTGCTACTAGACTTATGCGCACACCATAGGCCAGAGTTTACACAAAACATGTTACCGAGAGCAATAGTACGTGTTATGTCTTTAACGGGGACAGTTCACAGGATTAGCCATTGTTGTGGGGCAGTATAATTTTGGGTTAAAGCCATACAATACCAACGAAATTTTACAAATTTATCAATTTGGTACGTGAACTATTTTAATTATCTATTAACGTAACGTACTTTCATTTTTGTGTCTATTTACCCATAGTTTAACTGGTTACCGGATAAAAACTTTGAAAACCGGCTAACGTCCTACGTCTAATATTAAAAGTGTAAAATATAAAATTACGTGGAATATAATCCCTATATTTATACCACTTGTTTTTCCCCAATTCATTTCAAACCATAACCCGATCTAATTCCCCCATAATCACCTATCAACCCTAGCCCTAATTTTCATATGATTGAAACCGTAACTCTAATTAAACCATAAAATATGCGTATAACTGTCACTTTCCATCACAATGATATTTTCATCCCATCACCTCTCATGTATAAAGAAGGAGATGCTTCTACATTACGTGATTTTGAATTCGAAGGGATGACACTTACGGGGTTGCTGAAGAAACTCAAAGGAGCATGTCAATTCCCCATCAAAGGTATATACTTTCTTATTCCTGGTAAAGAACTTAGTAATGGTTTAGTGGAGATTAAGGATGATTCTAACCTAGCTGAGTGTATTGCCCTAGCCTTTAAGAATGAAAAATTAATTGAAATATATTTGGAACATCATGGGTATGATTTAAGTCATTGGGTACAAACTGAAATTGAGGATGATGAGGTTTCAGTTGTTGGTGAGATGGAAGACATAACTCCATATGGTACTTGTGATTTTGTAGGAGAGGATGATGTAGTTATTCCTAATAGGACCATTAATGACTCCTTTTTAAATAAATTATGTAATGGAACTTTTATAAGTGATCAAAGTGAACAATCCAACATTCATGTGACTCTGTCTAATTGTCTGTGTTTATTCATTTGCAAACTGCATTATTGTGGTCTATAGTATTGCAGACATGATAACACTAGTTAAACATTTGCAGCATAAACAACAATATTTTCATTACAACAACAAAACAACAAACTAGACTTGCTTTGATCAGAGTCATTACCACTACAACTTTCATATAAAACACCAAACTAGCATGATCAAACTCATTACCACTAAAACTTTCCTATATAACAGCAAACAAGACTTGCTTTCTTTCAACTCCATTTGCAGCATTAACACTTACTTCTCCAAAGTTGACTTTTCAAAGTCAAACTCTTTTTGCAACTCTCTTATTTTTCCATTCAATATGTAGTTTTCTTATTTCAACTGTTTTTACTTTTGAATCAACTTGTACACCTCCTGTTTATAGTAATCACTAGGTAATTTCGGATCAACCCAGTAAAAAGTCCTACATTTGGACCCCTATATATTACATTAAAAATATTTGTATCAATTACATTATAAAACGTCCAACATTATAATCATAAACAAATTATATAAAACACTTACTTTATAATAATTGATGCATCCAAGAAAACGTCTCAAAGGGTGATAGATGGTTCGGGCTGTTTGTTGAATAACGGGTTCTTCATGCTCGCAAATAGTAGGTGGATGACGAAAGCTTAGATTGGAAGATAAAGATGACACTTTTTGTGTTTTGTGATATGTTTAGGGTTAAGGTTGTTGGTGGTAAATGTGAATCGGGGAAAAATAACGTACCAAATGTTTAGGGTTAGGATATATAATGTTAGTGGGAAACCTACGTGGCATGTCCACGTAGGATTAGTTAGACTGTATCCGGTTAAACAAGTTTGATTGTGCAACTCGACACAAAAATGAAAGTACATTACGTTAATAGATAATTAAAATAGTTCACGTACCAAATCGACAAATTTGTAAAAGTTCGTTGGTAGTGTATGGCTTTAACCCTATAATTTTCCGTATATCTCATGCAATATGTTTTTGGATATAGTTTTTGTAGGAATTGTTTTGCCTTTAAAATTTTGTAACCTGTTTAGCTGTCGTTTTGTCATTAGAAGAGACAACACTAACCTATAAAAAATGCAGTCTGATGAGGTATAGTCTCTCTCGAAACATCCGAAGGAAAAAGGTAGCTTAGATGCTCCTGCCAAACTAACACGGGTAGAACTAAACAAACGCTCTGGAGATGCTGACTTGTCGAAGGACATGTCAGGTCCGGAGTCACCACCAGAACTCCAGAGAAGCTGTTGTGTCGAAGGACATATTAGGTTGGGAGTTATTAGCTCCGTCCTAGCGCAACGGTAACTAAGGACAATCCAACAAAGGTACAATCCTTATGAAGGACTAATGTGTTTCAAAAGCTTTAAATTTATAATGACTGAAAATACCGATTTTATTATAGGGAAACACACGAGTAAAAGTATAACCCACGTATGTAGTATAATATTTTTAGGTAAGACCAGGTCGTCCACGGGGATTTGAGTAGTGTTTAAATAATCAGGAAGAAAATAAACTTTAACTTGAAAATTACTTTTTGTTTTACTAATGATAATAAAGATGACCACTCTGATAGTTGCAAATAATTTGTAACCGTTGGAAATGATTAGACCACGAAGATGGAACCTTAGTTTATAAAAAGGATTTTCTCGTCAGAAAACGTTTCTCACAAACTAACTTGATTAACTCAAGACTTATATTTATTTAACTAGACCAAATGTGTCACTCATATAATCCAGTTACTAGTATATCAAAGCTTATTTGTTTATCAATTACGAAAGTAGATTTCTTGGCACAAACGATAAAGATCATAGACAACTCTTTAAAACCACATAGATCATACTGGGTCTTTCGACCTGTACCAATATGACTATATAATTTAAGTTGATAAGCAAAGTTGGACAAGATAAGATATAATAGGATTTCAACATAAGCTTGAGATTAAAGGAATCATGATCATACCAAATGCTTATTCATCATTATAACATCACCGAGTAGTCATGAGAGATTTAGCCTCTCATGGCTAAGGAGTTCATAACAAAAGTAGATTTAACATACACTTCCATTATTTCAATAACTAAGTTGATACCCGTCTTCGTTCTTAATCGTTAGATCTTTATTCTTCAAATGTAGTGGTGTTTTTATAGATGAGGGAAAAAAGGATTGGTGTGTATGTGAAGAAGAAGTTTTGTAGAATGAAAGAGGAGTAGGAAGGAATGAATTGAAAGTGAAATTTCGTCCTCTATTTATAGGCTGAATTTGGGTGAAAACTGCGGCGCACACAAAAGATTGTGCGGCGCACTTGGTGATTAAATGCGATAGTATTAAATGCTGATTGAAGAAGTGCGGCGTACTAGGTAATATGTGCGGCGCACTTGGGGTGTAAATGCTCTTGCATTAAAGTCTTCATTTAATCTTCTCATCAGATGGAAAGTGTGGCGCACTTAGGTATAAGTGCAACGGTTTCTTTGACTAAAATGGGTAAGTGCGGCGCACATTACTTGAGTGCGGCGCACTTCTTGATTATTTAGCTTGATATCTTTTCTTCTCTTTGTATTTGTCTTTCAAAGTGTGTAATTTCTTGAGTTTTCGTCTGTAGTGTCTTCAAGTGCATCTGCAAGCAATTTTAGACTATTAAGTATCGAAAGTTCACAAAAAATGATAAAATATATACAAATAATGCCATAGAAAACATGTATAATTTGGGCGTTATCAAATCCCTCCACACTTAGCTTATTGCTTGCCCTCAAGCAATCGAAGCGAGAAAATAAATCATTTATCGTGATGTGGAGAAAATTTAGATTTTATAAGAGATTGCATTTTCGTGTCAAAAACGTTAAAGTTTGTGTTTTTAAGGCTCTAATAGTCTTAGATAGGTAAGAAGTACAAGAAAATTTGGGTAAAAATGTTAAAAAGTGAGTCTTTTTAAGATTTTTGTGTTTTGAGATTCGAAGGTGTGTAGGCGAATTATACGTATTTATTCAGGCGAATTATATGTATCTATTGGGCGATTTATACGTTATTGTTCAGGCGAAGTATACGTATTTATTTGGGCGAATTATATGTAATTGTTCAGGAGAATTATACGTTATATTCAGGCAGAAGTTATCGGTGTATAGTATGCCAAATATATGTAATACCTCGGGCGATTTATACGTTGTTTTTCTTAGGCGATTTATACGTGGTTTCTCTTGGGGGATTTATACTTCACTTTTATAGGAGAATTATACATTTGGATTGGGAGATTTATACACTTTCATTAGGAGAATTATACGGTTGTTCTTTGATTTGTAAAATCCCATGAAAATTTATTTTCCCGGTTTTATCAAGAGTTGTAAAATCCCGTGTATTCCAAAGACTCAAACACATTAATCAAATCTCACTTTAACACAACAACCTCCAATCACTGTACGATCCTCTTTCATCTTATCACATATCAAATCAAAATGGATTCAATGATTCCAATTGGACAAAAGAATACTCTTGCTGAGTACATGATACTCTCTGGTGCTGACAATCGTCCACCAATGTTGAACAAAGACCTGTATGATTCTTGGAAAAGTAGAATGGAACTATACATGCAAAACAAAGAGCACGGAAGAATGATACTTGAATCAGTCTAACACGGTCCACTCATTTGGCCTACGATTGAAGAAAATGGGTGACCAGGACAAAGAAATATGCTGAATTGTTTGCTACTGAGAAAATCCAAGCTGATTATGATCTCAAGGCAACTAATATCATTCTTCAAGGTCTACTATCTGATAACTACTAATGCAAGGTACCTCATTAACAAAGCAGGAAAGGGAGTGTAAACTGTATGATGCATTTGATAAGTTTGCTCACATCAAGGGGGAATCACTTCATCATTATTACTTGAGATTTACTTAGCTGGTCAATGACATGAACATTTACAAAATGAAATCAAAACCGCCGATCTACATTACCACGAACTAGATTTCACTCCTTTCTAGACATACTCGTTCCGAACAATACCGTAGGTATTTTTCCTTTAGGACAACTCAGTCATAACGACTCGCATGAGACTCTCTCCATGCAGTCAGTAGGAGTAGGGTTACTTGCATAAGAATCCGAAGCAGAGGAAAAAATTATTTTTCATTTCGAATGCTTGACACGATACATTTATCCTAATTATCAAGCTGTTTTTATGGTGACGATTTACCTTACAATAGCGTGGTTCTTCTATATAAGCATATGATAAGTTTTGCATTAATTGAGGATCAAACGACATCATGTCCATCCTCGTCAAAACGTTCCTTTTTCATACGCTACACGCGTAAGTTATATAATTTTTTTTAAATGAAATAAAAATAGGATTGTTTTAAAAGAAAGAAAAGAAGATAACATCATTTCATTCTATCCTTTATTATTATTATTTTAAATTGTATCTATATATTTATATATATATATATAGATTTATATTATATACTATATTATTGAGAGAGAGGACGAGAGAAGTGAGCAGAGAGATTTATTTGACACCATAGGGGTAGTTTATGAAATTTGAAAACACATTTTTCCATTGTTTACACAACAAAATCAGTATGATTCGCGCAACGACATTTGTTCAACACACAATTTCGTTATTGCAATTCACAGCTTTAAAATCATCAATCCTACGAAGCATCGGTGTTATATGTTTGGTCATACGGGTCACAACAAGTTTCAAAAATAATACCCACTCATGGATAATGCAAGTAAGTCTCATACGCGTGCGAAAGATCCACCAACAGGAATCATTCCACACTCGGGGTTGAGTCAATCTAGTAACAGGGCTACTCAAAACATCAACATCCACAATCACACAAAACTAATAATCAAGGATAATCATAATCTCATAACCATAATAGTAATAACAATGTTAGGGGTAGTACACGTACAACCAAAAATCCCCGAAGGTTACAATCTCCGATTCCAAGACCGATACATCCCATCATGATGATTCTAAGTGTCTAATACAGGAATCCTAACATATCTGAATAGCTGCGGTGTTTACAAAAACAAAATTACACACGGCTAGCAGTGACCTCATCTAATGGCAACTAGCAGTTTAGTAGCTATACAAACGGTCATAATCTAATCCAAAAATCAAAATAAATTACTAATATGACTACTGAGGTCCTGGTGATCTTCTCTCTAGCTCTGCAAGTCGCCTATCCATCCTTAAAATACATTGTATCAGTGTGCTCTCTCGGCTGCTCATCTCTGAAACTGTAGTCTGCAGCTGCTGAATTTGTGTATCTCTCTGCTGCACTGCTGCCTGCACCTGCTGAGTTAGTCCAGCAATCACCTCATCTCTCTAGGTCACAGTCTGCTGACCCTGTACCACCTGGGCACCAATCTGCTCAAATCTGTCTACGGCATGAACCATCTGGGAGCCATCACCTTGCACTGTCCCTCAGTAGCAAAACCCTCGGGCCGATCTCTCCAATGGAAATAACAGCTGCTACCTCAGCATCACTCACCTGGATCACCTTCTTCACAAGCTGTCCATGTCCGTACTCGAGGTTACCCAAATGGGTACTCAAGTCCTCGATCACTGATAGGGGTAGAGGAAGTCCAGGTGTTGGGAAGGGAAAGGATTGGCCTTCGAGCACCAGTGTTAGCAGGGGATACGACCTTTAACCTCACATAGACGCTCGGTGAGGGCACCGCTTGGATTGGAGGATGACTCCTCTCATCAAATCCTCGGGAGTCTCTCATCCTTTAAAATCTTCATCGCCAAACTGATGGCAATGTCCCTCAATCGCTTATCAACACAATGGTGCGTTCATATGCTCACTCCGCCGCTCGACTATCGACTCAGCAAACGCATCACTATCGGGCCAACTTCGGCTCGTCGGTACAAAACTCCCAGCTCTCCAAGTAAAGGCACATTTGCCTCAATCCACTCGTTGTTGTTGTTCGGGATCTACAAGCATACCTGGTAGATGGTCCGGGTGCGCGGAAGAAATCATTAAGCTGGATGCGGCTTGGCTCCATCTACTGGAAAGTCAAACACGCGGTTTCCGGCGACAAAGGTTCGGGCCCATGATTCTACAAAATAAAGATGTAACTTTATATTAAGTAAACCTCATACATGTTTTTTTGTAATAATATGTAAATGTATACTCATCACATACTAGGATGCTTTCAAGGTTATTGCATTAAATGCATAGTGAAATTAAATTTTTTTCGCGAGATGCGAAATACGAGTTTTCACCTACAGCATAGACAGATGCCGTATTTATATAATATATATTTATTTTCTGTATATAATCATTACTTTTGTGCCAAGTGTATCCAATTGTTAAGCACATAATATGCAATCAAAATATACCAACATAAGGACATAAGGGATCGAAGAACGATGCTCTACGCGCGCGGAAATATCGCGACAACGGTGAAAGACTAGCTAAAAAATTTTCAAAAAACTGGTTGTAGTCCAAGTTTGTAAAACAACTTAGTTCACTACAACTCGTGCTCTGATATCCACTAATGTAATACCCCAAATTACGATACGCAAGCGGATTAGCATTGTTTGGGGTGCTACCTTATAATACATACACACGAGGGTCCCTAGTAAAACGTCAAAGATGCGTTTATTAAAACAAAACTTATTTCATTTATAAGAAAGATCTGAGTTAATAGGTCCCTCAATACCAACGTTAGAAAGTTAATTCTAACAGTCATAACTCGATTGTTTTCTAAAAAACAATTTAATTTAATGACACTACTTCACGAGACACATCCTTGATATCGCGTTTCGTCCCGTCCTAGCCATCAACAACACCTAACATGGATACATGCTTAAAAGGGGTCAACAAAACGTTGAGTGAATTCATAAAGTTTACAAATAACAGTTAGAACGCATATTTGGTTCAACAAAACACTATAACATTAGCGTAGACAAGTTTTAAAAATATTGGTTTCCCACTAAATGAGCCCATCCTACCGAAACTTCCCCTAATAATTCATCCCGTAGGATAAAATAATGTCCGAGAAGTATGCCATCTATCTCCTAATACTAACTACAAACATGTCCGTTACAGGGCTGCTCATGACTGATTCAAACCCCAAACAGGGTTGTCAACCAATAGATCTATTTAATGCATTAGCGTTCACCTGCAACTAGGCAACTAACGGTCACACAGTAAAAGGCATATACTCAATAGTGAATGGAATCATATATAGCATCAAAATATATTGCGTTCTTATTTTCATAAAACAGCAAGTATCCCCCTCGCGGATTTAAAAACTTTTATACACTTAAAGATTGAGCTATGAAATCACCTTGATCGAAGCTTGAAGATTAAATAAACCGAATCAATCATGACTCATTTGACGAAGATGCTCAAGCGACCTATAATTTATGTCCGTTCAGGTTATATATTGCAAGA
The DNA here is from genome assembly GCA_026074375.1 of Tanacetum coccineum. NCBI lineage: Eukaryota > Viridiplantae > Streptophyta > Magnoliopsida > Asterales > Asteraceae > Tanacetum > Tanacetum coccineum. The sequence continues at coordinate 17,505 of BQNB010060742.1, forward strand.
TACGAAATCGGATGGGCGCGCATCACAACTATCAAAATAGCATAAATATACATACACATGTGATGAGAAATCCTCTTGCGCGTCCTAGATCCTAAACTCTACTTAATTGAGTTACGATCCTTCTTTTATTTATATTATAAGTCACTTAATCGAAAACTTACTATTTTAGGAAACAATCTATTTTTAGAAAGTTACTATTTTCGGAAAGTTACTATTTTTAGTAGGTCTCAGTCTTCTAATTATATTTTATTAACATTTTAGTTATCCGGCTCGAACTTTCCACTCATTCAATTTGAATTTTAGTATTACTCGTATCGGTGTTATTTCCGAAGATTTCCAATTAGTTACTATTTTTAAGTATCTTCTTCGCTCATAATATTTGTTAAGTCTAAAATATTAATTACTCGTCAATAATTAATTAGCTTTATTTATTGTGTTTAATCATACGACAGTTTAGTTTTAATCCGTGGACTTTCAAAAGTCATTCGGTTTTTGTAGACTTTGTTGACTTTTGACGTTTTATACATATATAATTATTGAATTCTGGACCTGCTCAAACGATCTCGTTTATATTCATTTTCTCGAATCGGACTCAAATGGAATTTATGTAAAATGACATTTCGGACAGCTTTTAGTTTTAGCCGAGACCTAAAACTCGACATGGAAAATTGACAAAATGCCCTGCATTTTCTGCAGGAACTATGACACTCTTTAATATAAATGCGGATTTTGCCCTTAGTTTTGTACCCGTTATTACTCGATTTTAAAAACTAGCGAGCCTGTTAGCCTGAAAATATGGAGAAATATCTAGACATTACAATAGTTTTGTTATTAGTGTGAAACGTAGGGGACTAATTAATGACCAAGTTACAATAGTTAGGTGTCACTTGGACTCATCAAATTACCCCTCTCATACTTCCATGGAGAGGTGAGGTATAAAATTGTGTCTCAGTAAGTTGTGTTTATGTTCTTCTTTTAGAAAACACACATACTATTTCCTTTCTCTCTCTAATAAAATGACTTACTTTCATTAATGTCGAAATCCAAATAATCACTTCACTTCATATTAATGAACAAGAAAATAAGATTGGAGATGATGAGAAGAATTGTAGAGATAGAAACTAGAGAGAGAAAATTAAGAGAAGAAAACGTGGAGGTTTGATTAAACTTGTGAAAAACAATGAACAACAACCATCTCATCCATAGAGAATACGGTATTTATACTTGACTAAAGGCTTTACTTTGCTTTAGTATTTTCTACGGGCCTGGCGTCGGGATTACTTGGGCTTTCGCCTGATTACACGTGACCGGATAGCTTACATTTAAGAGCCCGTTATTTACCTCCCCACCCCCCCACCCCCCCCCATTGTCTTACATATTAAACGATATATTAATAATGTACGAGTCCTAATAATTATGAACGAACTTCCATTGTTCGACTCAATATTTTGAGGCTAACAATCTCCCACGAAGTGAGTTCATTGTGACACTCCTTCGTGGGATCAATGAGATTGCTTTTGTCGTTAAGCTCTTGTCTTTGTCTTGGTCTTTATCTTGTTGTAGGCTTGTTCCTTCATGCTTTGTGATCTTTGATCTTTAGCCTTTGTCATTGTCTTTTGACTTCGTCTTTTTCGTCCGAGATCTTTAAATCTTTATCCTTCCGTCTTGATCGTCTTTGCCACCTTGCGATCTTGTGTCTTGACCAACATGCTCATACTTTGCATCATCTTGAAAGCTTGCTAACAATCTCCCTTGATAGACTTGATATCTTTGAAGGAAGATCTTGTATATCAGAGTTTGTGCGGAAGTCTTTGTCTTTAATTCTTGAGCTTTCATGATTCTTGAATCTTGATGCTTATAGTATGTCTTTGTAGTTTGAGCATGAGCATGTGGTAATGAATCTGACTTCAGCTGGAATAAGGCATCACTATCTCCATCTTTATGTGAACCCTGAAATAAAACAGTTAGCAATAAAGCGTGTGGACGAATATGGCTTTGTCATTCGTCCGGATTTGGTTAGATTACATTCGGTTCCGTAGGACCATTTTACAGTATAAATACTGTACCCGTGATCAGGTAGATTCAAAGAATCTCTTTGACAGGGTTTCCAGCTCAAAGCGTAGGATCTTCTAACACAGATGTATTAGATTTACCATGCTTGCTAGTTCTCATTACCAAAACATCTCAAAGCAGACAACACGGTAAGAGTGAATCAGATAGTTACTATCTTTCTGATTAAGTCGTCAATTCATTTACTGGAACAAGTTTGATTCACATTGAATCGCACCATTGTTTCTTTCCAGTTGACACAAGTTTGATTCATATAGAATCTCGCAAGTCACCTACCAAGAGCTTGTTTGATGTTGGCTCAAGCAGGATTTTCATCTTCATTGTGAGTACATAAGTATCACTTGGATGTTCTGGCACAATCACAAGGATAATGCGTAAGACTCTTGTTAACAGCTTGTGAACGTATTGGTGTTCAACAAGTGTTAGTAATGGAATGTGTCCTAATGAGATTTATTTATAGATCTCTTAGCTCTAGACTCGATTAGTGTGTTTTGGTTTTAGTAATCGGAGGTTGGAGCAGACTGCCACCTATTCAATATCAACTATCTTGGAGTGAGAAAGTCAATAGAAGTCGTATGTATCTCCGTGACAAATGAGACAAGTTTCTGTTGAGAGAAACTCGAATGGCTGGGGATGGTTGTGCATTGCATCACTGGTCCTTGATGTCGTCTTCAATATCAGCAATCAAAATTGTGATTCTGACAGCATATGTATTGACCCGGTTTCTGCCTAAGTTGTGTGGAGGGCTTCTTTCTTTTCACCCTTTATCCATACATTTCTTTTTAATTCTTTAACCCCTTCAATGCTTACCAAGACGTCTATCTAACAACTTGTTTATGATTGTTCAGTGTTTTTAGTCATTCTTGTCGGCATTCTTCCTTATACACATTCATCTCAAATTATACCTGAGAATGCTAATTTCTAACTATGGGCAGTTGTCCTTGGTAGATTCCTCCGGTTCTGTTGGATCATAGGACTATATCCTGCCTTACCACCTTATGACTTCAGAATCGTCGTGAAATAAGATGTTGTAGGGTATGAGATCGTAACCATAAAACCTTTTTTGAAGAGTATCAACGCACTTGAGTCGTTAAGATCACTTAATTATTTTCTAAGGATCACTCCCCTTTTTTTAAATACTAATTCTCTTAGTTTTTGAAAAGACTTGTGTATTAAAATTTGTCTTGGAATAATACCAATGGAAAACTTTTTCTAGCATGAATTACATAGAGCATAAACTTGCCACCCTCGATGTTTTACATATGTTTGACACCAAAAATAAGATACCAAGTTTAATTGGGTATAAAATGTAGGGTTAGCTATTGTGGAGCACACAATTTTGAAAGATTATGAATGTCATTGAAGAGATCTTGAAAAATTGTGCTTCTACACCTTAAATAATTCTTATAACAATCAATTATTTTAATTAGTCTATTATTATTCCTTAGATGTTATTAATACCTTTTATTAATGTGTTGAATACATAAGAAGTGTCATGTTATGATGTATCCAATAATGTAATTAAAACATTGTTTTTCAGAAAAACTCCCTCTCAAACTTGACTCATTTAAAAAATGACACCAAATCTAGAATAATTATCTTGAAAAACAATATGAGGACTGGAGTGTTGAACACATAATTTTGAGAGATTTTGAATTGTCATTGAGAAATTCTTAAAAAATTATGTTCAACTTTTTTGAAAAACCAAATGTTAGAAGACTTCTCTTCTAACGCTAAGGATAAGCGCACTTATGCGTACACTCTCCTTTGTCGTTCGGGTCCGAGTTGCAATCTGAGAGTGATTACAAGTCATTGAGAAAAATAGAAATGACATGTTTTGAAATGTTGGGAATTACAGATTTGAAGATTACACTTATTAGACGAAAATGAAGAAAGAAGAAACAATGAAGGACCAAATATGTAATAGTTAGCTTTGTTAGTAAGCTAGGGTTTGTAACCATCCTCTACTATATAAAGAGGATAGGCGTCTAGGTTACAATCCATCCATCTAGAGACTTCTCAATGAGAAGTCTGAGAAACGCATAGGAGCGTGAGTAGTGTTGTAGTAGTAGTTGTTCTTTTATTGTGTTTAATAAGAAAACCTTATTCGTAACATGTTTGTGTTCTTGTTCTTTTTGTTCCGATGTGTTATCAATCTCTGTTATATCTCCCTAGTTGAGTCCAGATCTTGGATTCTACATGTGGTATCAGAGCCTCGTGGCTCTCGATCTAGGGTTGATAAGGTTTTCATGTAAAATTATTTTTTCTGGTAATTTTTAATAAAAAGGAAGTATTGGCAAATTAGGGTCTTTTATTGCAAACCCTAATTTGTTTAAAGGCAGCAGCAGTAATGACACATGAAGGCTTCTAAATTGATGATCTGATCTGTGACGTGATCATGTGGATATTTATGCTTACATCTTGTTCGAAACGCTGAGGAGGATGTCCTGATTTTAGCGAAACTTTGCTGCAGAAAAGTATCGCTGTGTGGATATGGGACTCGATACTATGACAGTTTTACAACAGTTTGTGACTGATTAGCGACAGAATAGTGACAAATCATGTGTCGCTAAAGCATATGGAGGAAGGGAGATGTATTTTGTAAGAGATTTTTACGACGATTTTGTGACACTTTTTAAGGCAGTCGTCTGGATATTAAAAAAAAGTATATTTACGTGTTTACATGTGTATTTTTGTGTTTTAGTTTATCTACTTTAATGGGTCGGCTGGGGTACGTGTGATAAACAGCAGCAGTTTAGTCGTAGTTAAAAGAAACAGCAGAGGTTTAAAAGAAAAGTCGCAACAGGTTATTAAAGGATGTGTGTGTAGGTGTGAATGATGGCTGCGTCTGTGTGTGATAGTGTAGAATACACATATCCGTTTGTACCTAAAATAACCTAATTAAACCCAAAACAGACCAAAAATGGCAAAAATATGCTTGTATTTGTGTTTTGTGTGTGCAGGTACGGATAAATCAAAAATGACAAGAAAACAGTCAAAAACGAGCAAGCACGGACACGAGAATCAAAAGAGTACAAAAAGAAGCCAAAGAATCAAAGCCGAAGCTAGAAAAAATCAAGCCTCAGTCAAACTCTAGTCAATCATGGTCAATAAAAGTCAACAAAGTCCAAAAATAACCCCATACCCGGATCCTAAAGCCCAAAACATAGCCCACTTCCCTTTAATATAAACCACAAGGGCCAAACTTGCAATTTTCAAAAGTTATTTATAACTAGAAAATGGAGAAAAGAAAGTGAGGGGCGAATTGTGTCAACTCTCCAAAGTTCAAACTGATTTACCCCAATTCAGTTATAAAAAGGGCGGGTAAATCCAAACACTATTCACCCATCGTCCTCATTTACCCACGAGTCAAATCAAAGGGCATTCCACAATTTGAAAGTTCATTGAGTAGTTCAAGGTTCAAGTCAAGATCGGCAAGGTCATTACATTGTCAAAACCTCTAATTGGTACCAACCCACTTGAGGACTGCACGTTAGATGTGAGGAATCACAAGAGGAATGGTGTATTTACACTTGTTTCTCTCACAACAAGCACAAAGATGTCACATCAAGAATGACAGCTTGGCAATCTTAAGTGTCAACACTTGAATCCACGACTTACAATAGCACCTCCAAATTATTGGAAATGAATGGCAGAGGATAGAGGATTGTTGGGTCAAGGATAAGAGGGCTAGAATCTTCCCTAGCTGGCTATAAATAGGGCTTCACCTCTCACACACATTATCTAGGATTTATATAGTTTTTAGTCTAGCTTAAATTTCGTATTTATCTTAAATGTAATCTTCCTTTAAATATTTTGTAATTTCATTTTTAAGTAATGTAATCAACAACTTTCATTAATAAAATTTGGTTTAAGTCATTCATAAGTTTTCTTTTCTTTTTATTCAAAAGCTCTCTTAATAAGCCAAATTGTCTCAATAAGCTAATAAGCTCATTTTAAGCTCTTTCAGTTATAAGCTTGAAATAGAGCTTATTTTAATTTCAGGTATTTAATCTTTACCTAAACCTTAAATCAGTTTAAACTTACAATTATCCAGGACCTATTGATTTGAGCTTTTGGAAGGGGATCTTAACTTGGTAAGTGTCAAAGACTTATTACCCTAGCTTATTAATAAGCTAGGGAGCTTGTAGCAAAGCTCTAAGAGCCTTCTATACTTCTGTTTAGCTGAAGTTTCAAGTAAGTTTTCATTTATATTCTTATGTCCTTTAAAATTGAGTTCAATTTTAGTTCATTAGTTAGATCTGCTTATTTGCTTATTTTATCTGCTTATTTGTGCTCATTGTTATTTCATTATGCTTATTAGTTAGTAATTTTTACCTGCTTTTAGCTTAATAGTAATAAATCTAGTGTTTTTAATTTCTGTCTTAAAAATATATAAAATCCAAAAATAATAGTGTAATCTCTAAGATCTTCATTCTAGCTTAATTTAGTAGTTAGATTTTGTCATTTAAGTTTGTTATAAGCTTTTAGTTATCTGGTATTAATTCTTTGTTAAAATGGTTCTAATCTTAGCTTAACTCAAAACTGGCCATGATAAATAAAGGTGTGTTTGGTTTTAAGTTGTATTTGGACCTCTAAAAGTCAAGTTTACTGTGAAATTGCTTGAGTCAGCGGCAGTTTTCATTTAAGATTAGTTTTCATTTGGTTTTTATAAGTTAGAGTTCAAAATTTCAAAAGATATGGCTTATTATCTTTGTTTTTACACCAGGGCAGTTTTTGACTATCTTTTTGCTTGTGAAATTTTGATCCAAAGCCCTTAAGGCTTAGATCTTGCTTGCACTTTGTTTATACACTCTAGTAGAGTGTGTTTAAGTGCAGGATTTCCCTTAGGAAAACTGCCCTTTGAGTTTGCACTTGTGCTGGATGCACCAGTACTAACAATATTGTTAGTACTGCTGTCACTTTTTGGTTAAGATTAAGCAAGTAATATTGCGACTTTGCTTTTCAAATTATGGTAGTTATAGTTTAGAGGTAGCCTTATATAGATTAAGGTTATAGATTTAGATTTATTGCTTATTAGTTAGCTTAAGTTGCTTTCCATAATCACCAAACAGTTGCGCAGTACTAATTAATAAGTTAGTACTGCTGTCACAGTTAGTACTGCCACTTTTAGGCTAGTTCTTAGTTAAGTAAAAGTAGGATTTAGGCTCTTAAATTCAGTAGGTTAAGGTCTAGTTATAGCTTAATATAGAATAAGTCTTTAATCTTATTTTCTAGCTTTATATCTCTAGCTTTATTTTTGTGTCAAAGTAACTAAAAAACCGCAAAAGCCAAAAAAGTACTTAGGAATTTTAGGATTTTAAATTGGTTAATTTAGCTTTATGTGTGTAGATTTATTTAGCTTAATTAGAATATTTAAGTAGTTTAATAAGTCCTTAAAGTTTTAGAGTCTAGTTTAGCTTTTTAAGGTTTTTAGCTTATTTGGATTTTGTGCTATCTTGCTTATTTCCTGAGTTTGCTTAATTCATGCTTAATTTCAGTAGCTGAAGAGGATTTCCAGCTCTAGTTTCTTTTCTGAAATAGCTTAAGCATCATATAAGCTTTTTAGAATTCCTTTCCTTTTTAATATTTAGCTAAAAATAAGTTTTTTAGAGCTTAATAAGTAAAACCAAGGGTTAAACCCTCCTTTCTGAGGTCAGTTCAAAAATAAGCTCTTATTGAGCTTATTTGTTATTTTCAGCCCAAGTAGCTTTTATTAATTTTGTTCCCACTAGCTTCCTTTACAACTTTGCTCTTTCAAGTTTTTAGTGATAAGCACTTTTAGAATTTGATCTTATAATTGGACTTTGGTTGTTATCGGGGTAGGTCCTCAGGGACTGGTTTTGTAATTTTTAGTTTTTAATTGTTTCACAGTTAGTCCCTAAGTTAGTTTTAAATTAGTTTATTTAGTTTTAATTACTAATTAGGGTTAGGTTTTAATTAGTTCAATTAAACTTTTATAAAAAGATAAAAATTAGGGCTTTTATTTTTAGAAAGTTTCTGCACATTTTCTTTAATTAGTGTAATTTTTATAAAATTTTTAGGACTTTATTTTTAAGAGTTTTATTATTTTTATAGTTTTTGATTAGTTTAAATTTTAGAAAAATCATATCTTTTAATCTAAAAAGCCAAAAAATGTTTTTCTTTTTCCTAAAATTTTCTTTTGTCTTATCTTAGGTTTAGAAATTTAGTTTACATTTTTAGGGGTTAAATTTAGTTTATTTGCTTAATTGTCACATTTTATTTGTTTACCGTATTAGTTTAATTGTTTTTAATTGTCCATTTTAATTGTTGCTTTAGATAATCAAATCATCCATTTGCTCATTCAAATCAGAATCCAAGCTTAAACGAGGTTTCAATTTCACTAGTCGTTGGGGAAACGACCCGGGTGATCATATTTGCCCGGTTTAATATACGTATTATATTATATATATTTTTGAGAGTGAATTTTATCAAGGGTAACTTGGGGTTTTCTTAATTACTCTTTTTATAAGTATTATATTTTATATATATTTTAATGTATAAACTACCGGCAATCAGTTTTTGGCGCCGCTTGCGGAGGAATAGTGTTTAGATTCTTCGTTTTGTGTTGTTGATTGGTTTGAAGATCAGCCAAAAGTTCAATATAGACCCTATTTGTCATAGACACAACTGAACCAAATCCTAGACATCATTTTTTTTATCAAAAAAAAAAATCTCACTTTCCACCCTTTTAAAAAAATTAAATATCTCCACTACTGTTGAATCGTTTAGCAAAACATAACATTCTCATCGCGACGAGGAATTAATTTATCTTTCAATAGAAGGGGCGGGACACTATGTACTTTCGACGATACTTTTTTTATGATTTTTATGATGAGTCATATACGATTTTATGAAAATGCATATTTGATTTATGAATCATATATGATTTTATGAAATTAATATATGATTCGTTATTACGTTATCATATTAGGATTCGTCACTCGAATTCATAATATGATTTTCGCCAATTCGTGACTGAACACAAAATTGAATAAAAGTTCGTTAGAATCAACAAATCATATATGAATTCAGGAAACATATATGATGCTTTATAGAATCATATATGATTCGTTATAGAAATCATATATGATTTTCGCAATTCGCGCCTGAAAAAAAAAACAAATAAAAAGTTCTCGAAAGTATATCTGTTCAAACCGTTATACTGAAAGATAAAAAAAATAAAAAAAATACTCGTCGCGATGGTGTATTTTTTGTCATGTGACGCTTTACCGTTTGTAAGTTATTTTATTTTTAAAAAAAGATGTGGAAAAGTGAGTTTTTTTATTATTTTTGATGAATAAAATGAGTGCTATGATGGTTCATTGGATCTTATGACAATAATGGGTCTATGTTGATCTTAATCTTGAGATCATTTCAATCTCTGAAAGTTTCATTTTTGTTTTAAAATTCAAAAAATCAAAAAAAAATTATAAAATATAAAAAGTACAAAAATATATTTTCCTTTTCTTTTTAGTATAAGTAAAAGATTAAAAAAATAGAAAAATCAAAAATATAAAAAAAGATCTTCCTTTTTTATTAAAGAAATAAAAATCACCAATTGATAAAAATACCAAATATAACTCTCATAGGATGTCTGGTGTTATCATTTCAATTTCCGAGTGGAACTTGTTGGTTCCCAAATGAACTAAAGATTTAACACTGCCATTTGTGTCTTACAAAGTACGGCTCACCTTAAAAAGCAATTTTTAAGAGCTACGTGAAGTAGTTGATTATTGGTTTATAAGTCTCTTTCGTTTTGGACCGTTTAAGTTTTAAAATTCATTGTTAAAAAAAATTAGCGTAAAGTTTTGCTTTTTGATTTTTTAGTTTTTCTTTTTTGCGAACTCTGTTCGCAATCTCGGAAGACGTCGACAACACAAACTCTTTTCAGGTTGTTGTTGAAAATTTTGATTTAGAAGGAACAATTGTCGTCATATCATTGTTCCAATGGCCGACAATCGTCACCATTGCCCAAATGTTACAAGCACATCGAAGGATATGAGATGCTATAGTTGTTTCCACCGATCAATGCTAACATTTTCGAGCTTAAACAACCTATTTAATCAATCTTGTGCAAAAGTATAAGTTTACGGGTAGACCAGACTCACAATCACCTTCGAAAAAAGGGAGGATTTTTTTAACAACGGTTCACTTTAACGTTTAGACATCAACCGAAGTTTCCGAACACTTCGGTAAAGCCTTTTGCTTTCCCTTTTCTCTAGACGGTGTGAAGCCCGAGATTGGTTAGATAAGGGAACCTCCTTGAATCAATTTTCTACATGGGACGACATTGTTTCAAAATTATAAATTCAATTACTTCACACCTTCAAAAACACTTATTATCGGATTGAGGATCATTCTTTTTTACCAAAACCGGATTGAAACCTTCAATGAAGCATTGGGAACGTTTTAAAGGATTCCTTCATCATTGTCTCTCACCATGGCTTTCGGAACACCACCAACTCGATACTTTTTTTACAATTCTTTGAATTCAAACGATCAAGATTGCCTTAGATCGATGTCGCCGCGGGTGCAATTTTTTAGACAAGATGCCTCAAGAAGGATTAGCGATATTGAAGCAATGTCAAAAGTTCGTACTCAAGAAAGGTGCGTGCTAATGATTCAAGAGTGAGTACGGATGCTCTCTTTATAATTCTTTCACCTTCTAATAATTCTTATCGATATGCAATAAATAGAGCTTCTCTCGAGGTTATGATGACTAATCAAGATGAACCAAATGATGAATGAAATGAAAAGTTTAGTTGTTTTTTACTCCTGCACTACAGTCAAAGCAGTAGGAAAGTATGTGTCACTTGTGGATCGGAATCACAATCTTTAACCATTGTCCGTTTTAACTCTGAGTGGAAACGATTTTCCATTTTATATGACAACGAAAAACCCCAACAATTTCAACAAACCGCTAGTCCGTTAGCAATTTTCTCCAAAGAAAACCCCAACCTTCCATTCTGAAGTCAAATGAATACCACGGGGTTTCAATCAACCGAATGTCCAAAAACAACATAACCGTTTATCAAGGGAAACAATTTCAACTCATATCAAAACAGTGGAGGAAATTTCAACCATCCAACAACAATCAAAGGTCAAATTTTCAACCACCTACCTATCAACACCGGTTTTATACAAGTTCCACTAAATCAGGCTCCTACGGCCTCAAATCCAAGGTGTTTCAAAAACGGATTTTGAAAATTACGTCAAAACAAACGATGCGGTATTGAAGAATGTTCAGAATCAAGGTCAAAATTTGCAAAATAAAATGGCTAATGTCACGAGTTTGTTGACAAGTCTTAGTAATAATTTCAAAAATTCAGCTTCTACCTCAAATCTAGGAACTCTTCCAAGTCAAACCGTGACTAACCCTCGTTAGCAAATTAATGCTATCACCACAAGGAGCGGTAAGATTTTGGAATAACCTTCAATTCCTCTTGTTCCTACACCCGGTGTTTTAACTTCCCAAAATGAATCAAACCTGGAGACTTCAACGGAAAAAGTGCAAAATCCAAATTTAGAAAATACCGCACATGTCCCATCTCTTGTGGGAGAAGATTCAATTTTTCATGGAAATCCAAATCCAAAAGCAAAGGAAAAACTGTTTAATGTTGAAGATCAAGATCTCTAGTTCTCTAGACCATGATTCGTATCCATCTAAACTTCCATATCCCGAGAGGATGAAAGTGAGAGAACACGATAAACCAAGTGCTCAACATAGCCGGTTTTTGAAGATGTTCAAGCAACTCCGTTTAGAGATTGGATTGAAAGATGCTCTTGTCGAAATGCCAAAGTTCAACAAATGGTTAAGCTCGTTGCTAAGGAACAAAGAGAAGCTCGAGGAGATCGCTATCATGACCGTGAATGCTGAATGTTCCGCTATCATTATGAACAAAGTGCCAGAGAAGCTCGAAGATCCGGGAAAATTTCTTATCCCATGTGCTTTACAAGAACTCAATAGGACTAGTGCTTTAGCAGATTCAGGAGCAAGCATTAACCTTTTACCTCATTCTATCTACAAGAAACTTGAGCTTGAAGCTTTGACTCCTACTCGTATGACACTCGAGCTTGCCAATCGTTCGATTACTCACCCGATGGGCATAGCCGAGGATGTTATAGTTAGAGTCGATGGTTTCACTTTTCTTGCAGATTTTGTGGTGGTTAATTTTGAGCCCGATCCAAGAGTGCCTATTATTCTAGGAAGACCTTTCCTTCGAACCGCAAAAGCTTTAATAGATTTGTACGAGGAAAAATTGACTTTAAGAGTAGGAAAGGATGAACTTGTTTATTATGCCGATAAATCTGAGAAAAACAAGGAAAAGAATTTTGTTCATGCCATTTCTATCTTGATTTTCAAAGCCGATCAGTTAGTGGCAGAGTACCCTAAATACTTCTCCTCTAGGATTCTTCTCCGATGAAGACTAGTGATAATTTGAGAGTTCACGCTGAACTTGCTCCTTCTTGATTCGTTACCACGGGAATGATGACTCGATACCTCTTTAGTAAGATTTTCATGAAGTAAATTTTCAAATTTACTCGAATCCGCTTTTCGAATTCGATGATAATTTCAAATCTAGCAACATGAATCCTCTTTTTGAAGAGAATAATAAGGATGCCGAGATTAAGTCTTCTTCTTCCTTCATAACTACTTCACGGACAACGTAAGTGAATTTTAAAGCTTATTGAAAAAGATTTGATTTCCCCTGGAATTTGATCTTACTCTGCCCTCCACCATTGAAGTTTCAAGTAGCAATCCTACTTCCCCTACTCTCACCGGAGAGAAGGATCGTTCAAAGAAGATATCGATGTTTATCTCGTTGATCCGATTTGTATGGAGAATGATGTATCGTGTTTTGATAATAAGGAAAATCCTTTGTCTTTTAATAAGCGATCGTGGGACCCATTTTTGTAACGACAAATTTGATAAAGTTATGTCTAAATATGGTGTCACCCATCGTCTTTCGACTCCTTACCACCCTCAAACGAGTGGTCAAGTTGAAGTCACGAATCGAGGTCTCAAAAGAATTTTGGAGAGGACGGTAGGAGAAAACCGTGCCTCATGGTCCGACAAACTAGATGATGCATTATGGGCTTTTAGGACCGCTTACAAGACTCCAATTGGATGCACTCCGTACAAGTTAGTCTATGGAAAAGCGTGTCACTTACCAGTTGAACTAGAACACAAAGCATATTGGGCTCTTAAGCATGCCAACTTCGATTTAAAGACCGCGGGCGATCATCGAAAGCTTCAACTCAATGAACTTAGCGAGCTTCGTGATCAAGCTTACGAGAATTCGCTAATCTACAAGGAGAAGACAAAGAAACTACACGATTCCAAGATAAAGAACCGAATCTTCAATGTTGGTGATCAAGTCTTGCTTTTCAACTCCCGATTAAAGATTTTCTCCAGAAAGCTCAAATCCCGATGGTCTGGACCTTTCACAATCACCGAAGTTTATCCTTATGGCACTGCCAAGTTGTCTCATACCGATGGTTCGAATTTCAAAGTCAATTGCCACCGTCTTAAGCACTACTATGGAGGGGATACACCACCATTGGTTATCCCGGATCTCCAGACTTTCCCTAAGGACAACTAAATTCAGGGATCGAGTCGAGCTTGCGACTCGGTGATAAAAAACAAGCCGCTTCGTGGGAGTTCACCCCATGCTTATCCTTTCTATTTTCTTTCTATTTTCTATTATCTAATGTGTTGTGTTGAGAGAGGCTTGTACTCTTTCCGATTTCTCGATGTTTGTTGCTTGTTTGTTGTGATTTTTGTAGGATCAACCCAACAAATTCTTTGAAGCCTCTCGTGTCCGGTTGATTTGTCCCGTTCTACTCGAGCTTCTCATCCTTTGTGTGAAATTAGTTTGGGGAGATCCGATATCCTTTCATCTTATCGATTAACGTTTATCTTTGCATAATTCATAAACGGCTTAGATTTACGTAGAGACCCGACTTTAAACATTGAGGACAATGTTTCATTTTAGTTTGGGGAAGGGAATCTATCGATTTGATGTTGCTTGCTTATTGTTTTGTTCTCACGTACCCGTTTTCCCACAAAAATAGCAAAATTTTTAAATTTTTAAGTTCTTATCAGTATTAAAAAAAAAAAATAAGTGTTGACATAAAATGTAGGTTTTCCGTTGGTAAGAATAAGAAGTAATTTTTGACCCGATCGTACGTGTAGAGTTCTAGCTTTCTCCCTTAACAATTAATGATGAAAGTTTGTGCTAGTCTCATGTAGACTTTAAACATGCTAAACTTGAATCATTAGTAAAAGAAAACTTGTTTGAAATCATTAGTAAATGAAAACTTGTGCTAATCTCAAAGTTAGTTTTTAAATATGCCGAGTTAGATTTTATTGAGATATGTATTGCGAATTTCTATTTTGCAAAGAATAAGAGAATGTAGTGTTGTTTACGAATTCGATGTCTAAAACAAAGGTTTGTTTGGATAACTTAAAGCTTATAAGAATAACTGTGGTTTTTCTTCCGGCGTTCTTAAAAGGACTATTATACGTGTTCTATTTAATTTTTACTCAAATTAGAGTTTTATCTTAAAAGTCTATCACATATTCAGTGAAAATGCTTTATCGATATCGTTGGTAAATAGAAATTTAGTTCAAGTTTATATTTTGTTTTCTAAAACGAATATTTTTCTATTTGCAAAAATAAGTGTTAAATTAATTGGTTAAACAAAATTTGTAGTAGATGAAATAAAAAAGGGTGCAAGGTTTATAAATCCTTAGTGTAGAAACTCCATCGCCCAATAAAGTACATGGGCATTTTGTCGGTTCGCTCGATGTGACATCGAAGGAAAAGGGTGGAGGATGTTATTTGGGTTGGTATCATAATAAGACATCGAGCTCTTGGTCGGAGGCGTTGGCCGATGTGTCGTCGAAAGAAAAGTGATACGATTCCTAGCTTACAATGTAAATAGAAATAACTAATGTTGCAAAATTAGAAAAATAATAGTAAAAGTTTCAATTTTCTATAAGGGGTTATTATTTTTTTGACTAAAGGTTGTGCAAAAGTCTACAGCTTTTTCATCGGATGTTCATGGTTCGATCAGTATTTACAGGATGGGGTGTCAAAAGCCTTAGCACTTACCCGATGACAGTGGGATCGCTAGGAGATAGAAAGTATTCATGGACAAGGGAACCAATGATGTCTTGGCTAAGGGTTTTTTGTTTTGTTTTACTTTTGAGTTGTGATTCTACTTAGTGAATTAACATATTAGCCCAAAAGGCCCCTGTGCAAAGTTGTAGGATTTCATCTATCTTAATTTGTGGTATTTAATGTTTAATTTAATTTGAAACACACACACTAAAAATATATGATTTATGTCGGGAGGAGGAATTGCGCATGTTGTATTCATAATGTAGTCTTTGGCATCTTAGCTCGTCATCAAAGGTGATCTTATTTTTAAGCTTAGCAATGGAAAGTGAAAAAAATTTGGGGATGAATGAGTATCTTTTAGACAACTTAATTGTGCTTTTTTGTTCTTTGATCCTTAATGTTACCATTGCGGTTAATGAAACAATGACATTATGGCAACAGACAAATAAAATTGTAGTTAGATAGATAATTATTAAGATAAATCATAAAAAAGAGAAAAATCTTTGAAAATGGGATAATCGGGTCGTTTATATCGGGTGATCTCTTATCTCTCTCAACAAAAACTCTTTGCTACTTTTAAAAGGTTAGTTTGGGAAGTTTCGAGGTATTGGTTATATAAGGGGGGGCAGTGTTATGCGTGAGACACGGAAATCGTTTTAGTTTGGGGAATTTTGATAAGGTAAAATTCACACATATTTCATTTATGCGTAAAATAACCCAATTAAACCCAAAATAGACCAAAAATGGCAAAAATATGCTTGTATTTGTGTTTTGTGTGTGCAGGTACGGATATATCAAAAATCCTAAATGGGCCATACCCGGATCCAAAAGCCCATTACCCTAGCCCAACCCCTTTTTATAAAACCACAAGGGCCAATATTGCCATTTTCCAAAATCCCTTTTACCTTATACTTTTATAAACCAAAGACAAGGACTAAATTTGCCACCACCCCAAAGTTCAAACCTGAATTACCCGTTTATAGTTAAAAAGGGCGCGAAACCATTTCACTATTCACCCGTCGTCCCCATTTTTACCCACAGGTTAAAACAAAGGGCTTTTCAAAATTAAAGGTCAAGGACGACAATTCATGGGACAATGAACACAATGGCAGGGTTAATTATGTCAAATCAAGGGCTCTAATTGATCACTTAAGCATCAAAGCCACGTGGCTATGGAAGAAAGCACAAGGAGAGGTGGGTTTTACTCTTGGATCACTCAGAGAAGTAGCACAAGCTGTCACATCAAGAATGACAGCTTGGCAATCCTTGAGTGTCCACACTTGATCCAACGGATGAGATCATTGATCCAATGATTGAAGAAATGGACGGGTAAGATTAGAAGAGGCGTGGGAAGCACTCAAGGGACTAGAAGCTTCTCAACAGGCTATAAAAGGCCCTCACTCACACACATGGATTATCTTCTTTTCCCCGTTTTAGAGTAGTAGTAGAATTAATCTTAGTTTTTGTTAAATGTAATTTTCCTTTTAAAAGTAATTGTAATTTCTTTTATTCAAGCTTTGTAATCTGTTTTTGAAAGTTAATGAAATCATCAGTTTAGTTTTAATCATAAGTTTTTACTCACAAGCTCTCATAAGCTCAAAAGTTTGTTACTGTTCTAATAAGCTAATAAGCTCTCATCAGTCTCTAAGCTGGTGATTGAGCTAAAATTATTCTTCTAATTTACTTAAATCATAAAAACAAGTTAAAAACCTTAGCTTATGGATATGGAGCTTTTGGAAGGGAGGCCAATTATGGAAGGGTCTCCAAGGACTTAACTGGCTTATTAAAGATAAGCCAGAGCTGTAGAAAAGCTCTAAGAGCATACTTGTGCCTTGTTAAGCTAGGCAAGTTGTAAGTTTCTCATTTACTTTCCTATTTTCATTTCTAGTTCAATAATTAGCTTAATAATTGCTTATTAGATTAGATTTGCTTATTTGCTCAAATTAGATGCTTATTAGTGCTTAATCCTCTTTAATAGTGCTTATTAGATTAGTTTAATCATCTGTTTTTGCTTAATTTAGTATAAATCTTATTATAGCTTTATTTGTTTTTAAATCTGCAAAAACCAAAAAAATAGTAGTATAACTTGTGGATCTTAAGTTTTAGCTAAAATCAGTTGTTAATTCATGTTTGTTATGCTTATTATTAGCTATTAGATATCTGGTAGTGATAATTTGTTCAATAGTTTTCATTTCATAAGCTCTTTCAATTCTGTCAATAGAATAAGGAGTGTTTGGTTTAACCTATTTTGACCTTAAAAAGTCAAAAGTTATTGTGCAATTTGTATGAGTCAATTGTGTTTTCATGTTAGACTAGTAGTGATTGAGTTTTCAGCAGTTAGTTTTCAAAAATCATAAAGTTAGAGCTTATATTTCTTGTGTCTGCACCAGGGGTCCTTTTCTCCTAATTTTTGTTTGTGAAATATTGAACCAAGCCACTTAAGGCTTGGATATTGCTTGATTTATGTTTACACACTCTTAAGGAGTGTGTCTAGTGCAGTTTTATCCTTTAAGGGAACCTGCAAGATTGATTTGAACTCTGGTGTCAAATGCATCAGTAGGAACTAAGCTGTTCCTGCTGCTTATCCTTTGGATCAATTTTAGTTTAGCAAATTTAGTTTTTAGCTTTCAAAATTTAGGTTGCTTATAATATAGAATTAGCTTAAGTTGGATTAAGACTTAGTTTTGATTTTCTAGCTTAATTACCTAGGTAAATTTTAGTTTAAATAGTCATAAAATCCTAAAAAAGGCATAAAAACAGTAGTAACAAAATTAGCTTTTAAATTTGTATTTTTAGCTTATAGGTTTAGATTTTAAGGTTGATATAAGTAGCTGGTTAGTTGATTGATAAGTAAGCAAAAGCTTAGCTTCTGAATTGGTTTATTAAGCTTTTAAGCTTAATTTGATTTTGAGCATTTTGTGTTTGTGTCTGAGTTTAGCTATTTTAAAATTTTAAGTTGTAGTATCTGATTTTCTTGTTTA
Organism: Tanacetum coccineum; assembly: GCA_026074375.1. Lineage (NCBI taxonomy): Eukaryota > Viridiplantae > Streptophyta > Magnoliopsida > Asterales > Asteraceae > Tanacetum > Tanacetum coccineum. The sequence continues at coordinate 35,707 of BQNB010060742.1, forward strand.
AACTTATAGCTTATTAGTTGTTTGTTAAGTTCTCATAAGCTTAGTTCATGTCTTAGCTTATTGTGCATTTGAGCTTAGCTTAATTTTAGCTTTAGAGTTTACGTCTGAATTTGCTCTTTTGTCTAAATTCTAGATGGTTTTTATAGTGTTCCTCTAGTTAAACTAGCCTTATTAGGATTAGCTTAATCTCATCATAAGCTATCTTAGATAGCTTTTGTTTTTAAAATTTGAGCTTAATTTGAGCTTTTTTGCAAGCTGTTTAATCAAAACAAGCAAAATTAGCTCAAAAAGCCTCACTTTCTAATAAGCAAGGCTTTCAAAATCTCCTAGTGAGCATTAAATTTTGACTTTGAGCTTTATGTCCCATTATTAAAAGTACTTATAAATTGTTCCTTTTTAAATTCCAATTCTTAGTTTTTGCAAAAAGTGAAAAATAAAAAAAAAGTGCAAAAGTGCAAAAAGGGGTTGCCCACACTCGAACCCACGACCTCCCACACACAACACACACGTCTTAACCAGTTTGTTACATTAGCTCATCCATCCATATCATACACAATTTAATACTAGTACACGTTTTCATTTTCCTTTTTATAAATAAGCCGTAGCCTTATAAGCTCATTTGAGGGCTTATTCATTTAGCAATTTGGTTTTTCTTATTTTTCTTGTGTTCCTGCTAGAGTTTAAGATTTACCCTGAACTTTTTAGATTTTTCCAGCTTAAATTTTATTTTTAATCAATTTTCGAAAGTTAAAATCTCATAAAATCAATAAAAAATAGAAAAAGTTTTAGAAAAATACAAAAAAAAATAATTTTTAGTTTTATAAAAAATAGCTTTAGGTTTACATCCAGTAAAATCATTTTTACACTTTTTAGATCTTAAATTTCATTTTTAAGCTTTAGTTTTTAATTTTAAAAATAGTTAAAAATAGTTTTCTGAGTTTTTATGTTATTTTAGACTTATCTAAGTTTAAAAATCATTTTTCCAAATTTTTAGAACTTAATCTGCTATTTTCTAGGATTTAATTAGAATAAAATAGTTTTTAATTCATAATAAATTCAAAAATAAAAATAAAAAATGTTTTTCTTTTTCC
>BQNB010060743.1:6262-36797 GCA_026074375.1 Tanacetum coccineum
TTACTTCTCGATCTGATGAAAAAGATCTTGAATAAATATCGAGAGGCTTTAACAAGTCAGAGTTAATGAACCTTTCAAACTGTACTTTGATCACACTTAGAGCGGATTTGGAATCCATCTCGTGAAGTGTTTCTGCATTGAGAAGTGTTTCTAAGTTATTCATGTGTTGAGATAACTGAAACTTGAAGGTTCTGACACTATCACCAAAGAGTTGTGCAAAAGCTTGTTGATACAATATACTCTGTCTTTCGAGAAGTTGAGTGGTTGATTTAAGTGCATTTAATTTGTTCAAGGAGTTTTCTTTGAAAATCTTTGCTTGCATCTGCAGTTTCTATATCTCTGGTTCCTCTAACACTGAACCCGAAGATATCGTGAATTATGAAGTGTGAAAGATTTTGTTGGATCTTAAGTGGATATGATGTGATTGAAATTGTGGTTGTATGCAATTCACGTTCACGGGATTTTACACGTCTATGATTAAAACCGATAAAAATTTAACGGGATTTTACAAAATCAATAGAAAACCGTGAATGATTTGATTCGGAATCAGCGGCCAATGATTTAATTGTCTAAAAACAGATAATTTTCTGGCTAGGGTTAAAGCTGTTTGTTTAAATAGGCTCACCAAACTGAAACGGGCCTAAAAATACAGATGGGCCGTGAGCTAGAACAAAAACAAGTCTAACACAAATTCCAAAAAACTGAAAAATGTTAATAAATCATAGTAAACGAGTGTTTTGGGCCTTGAAAAATCCGTAACCAGCTAAAGGGTGGTTACAGCGTGATCCGTCTCGTTTTTTTCTCTTCGATTTGAGAGGTCGGCTATATAAAAAATTACATATTACTCAACTTTTTCGGTAAAAAAAGTGTCGCTAAAAAGGGTGTCGTCTGGATACTCTTTTTTTTATTTAAAATCAAACCGCTGCTAGTGTAAGCAAACCGCCGTGTAATCAAACCGCTGTTTCTTTTGACAACTCGCTGCCCTAATAAAATACTCAAATCGCTGTTTGGCAACTCGCTGTTTAGCAACTCGCTGTTTAGCAACTCGCCGTTTAGCAACTCGCCGTTTAGCAACTCGCCGTTTAGCAACTCTCCGTTTAGCAACTCCCATTTAGCAACTCGCCACTGTGGTCAACAAACCGCTGTTGACTATTTCCTTAAATCGTGGATCTTGTCCCCTAGCTAGTCAAACCGCCGTGAAGAACAAATAATTAAATAAGCAACCCTCCACGATGAACACAAGGTCGAATTTGACAAAATCACTCAAATAAGCTTTTCTATCCACGAATCAAAGCTCTAACATGCAATACTAAGGAGATATACCAAGATTAAACATCCTATAACATGTATTTCTTCTTGGATCGTAAAAAATAAAGCAACTCTCCACGAAGAACACCTTACTTTGTTTGCTTATAATTCGAGCTAGGAGCTTGTTTAACACACGAAATTTGAAGCACTCTTACCTTTTGATGTGTAGAACAAGTGAAGATCAAGATTAACAAACCATTAGACCCAAAAAAAAATTTGAGCCGTGGGTATTTTTTCACAAAATAAGCCACGAATTTTGATCTTGTTTAGCCACACAAATCAAACACGAATCCACCCTTTGCTCTGATACCAATTGTAGGATCTCGTTTAACACTTCACTTCCTATATTTAAACACGAATCGAACTAGAAAAGAGATAAAGAGAGTGAGTTGTTTTCTTTAGAGAGAGAAAGAAGAGAGAGAGAGATGAGAGAAAAGAGAAATGGAATTATTTAGAAAATGACCAACTTGCTTTTTTTAAATAAGAAAAAGCTTATATACCCCGTCACGTTAAAGGTACGCGCGAGATATTTAACTAGGACCCGGGCTCGGGTTTTGCTTGGGATTAAACCCGAAACATATACAATATTAGATTCACTATCGAGCCCGATTCCCGATATTATCCTATTACAACATTAACTAATTAAAGACCGAAGCTCCATCGTAGAGTGACCGAACTTCCTTGTTCGACTCAATAAATTGAGGCTAACATTTATTATCTGTATTCAACGGTTATGGATAACAAAACTAACCAAAGCAATCCCCCAACACCCGAGAAACCACCAGTGTCTCCCATTTCTTCGTATCAAACAATTGAAGAGTCTTCTTATCCAACCATTGAAGAGTCAGTTTAAGAACATGAATATCTTACTGAAGGAGGTCTCACTGAGGACGAGCTACATCATCTAGCTAAGGATGAAGAGGCACTCAAAGAAGTGTTAGAAGAAGAAGCGAAGAGGGAAAAAGAAAATGCAATCTATAACAAAAAATTAGAGGAATATTGGAAGGAAGAACAAGCTCATGATGAGCTATTCAGGATGTAATGTGGGGTGAAATCTGATTCAGAATACGAAACAGATTAAAGCCTTTTCGTGTTGTAATTTTAAATTCCGTATTGCATTTTTAATTTTCGTATAATTCCGTATTGTATTTTTAATTTCCGTATGTTTGTATTTTTAATTTTATGAAATAAATTATGTTTGTGTGAAAAAAATTGAAAAGAAAAAAAATGATTAGTGGTGAGGCCCAAATGAAGAGGTGAATGTGTGTTATGAGTGAAAGGGTATTTTTGAGTGGGAGTGAAAAGCTGATGTGGCAGCCTGTGAGGCCCGTTTTGTTTTGTGGCTTAAGCCACCATACCCTTTACTCTAATATGGTTTCGACTTGGTTTGGATTGGTAAAACTTAAACGTATGTCTATTATAATATATTACCTGACATCCAATATTAAACCATTGATAAAACATGCAATTCAGAGAAGATTCATCAACAAACTAACAAGTTATAAAAATTATTTAATAAATTATATTAAGTCATTGTTATTACACGAATAATTTAATAATTAGGCTAACAAAAGGGTGTTAGGCCATAATATGATAAATCATAAGTAAACAAGTATTAAACGATATACAAATGTAATTCATATTAATGCCGTGTTATGATGAATAATCTTCATGTTGTTGATGGTCGAGGTTTTTAACGGTGAAGATCGTCTCATTTGATCCTGACTCTATGGGGTAGCGACTCAACGAGAGAAAAAAAACTTAAAATGAAAAAAATTAAAACGTAATTATAACTGCACATTTGAAATGATCCAGCTTGAATTATATTTATTTTTATTTATACGGATGCATCTCTTATCATTTCAAAGTGATTTTAAAGTGATGCAGAGTTGCATTAGAATCACATTTGACACTTGGATGACGTAAAATAAAGAGGATTCACCTAGTTTGATGAAATGCGTCAACTATGTGTATATGCAGTAATTTCGCTCTAAAAAAATATTATGATGCATCTAAACGAATAAAAATACATCTAATTAAAGTCGGTGCATATTGAGTAAGTGATTATACTTACTTTTCATCAGTCGTATTTTAAATTTTCTACGCTTAATCCTGACATACGAGTAATAGCCGATCGAAAATTATGTGTCGAATGGGATATATTTTCCTTTTGATTCTGCAGAGTCCCTTTTTATTGCATACCACCGACCCACAAAATCCATTCTATTGGGGTTTTTCTTTCTTCAGTTCCTTTATAACAGCTTAAGAAAGTGTAAACAGCCCAAACTAGTAAAGGGTCAATTAATATGTGTGTCTGTAGAATGGGTTGAGTTTTCGTTTCATCATATTCCCACGAACAGCGTTTTCCAGCAATAATATTCACCAATAAACTTCAAATTTCCATGCAATTAAATAGCTAGCTGTGAGGATATCTTTTTCATCTATCTTTGGCCTTTGGATCAACGAAGTCGGAGTTTGGACGAAAAAGTTATAGACAAAATCGTATAACAACGTGAAATATGTCATGTTTACGTTTATATATTCACATTAGCTCCAAATCTTCTACTTTTCTTGGTTTTCAGCATGTTTCGTATATTTTCATCAATTGCTCATTTTTAGCCTAAAATGCAGATACATAGCAATTTATTACCAGATCATAAGTAAATGGAGCAATAAAGGTAACATATTTCCTATATATACGTATATAACAATAAGCAGGGGCCGTTAAGTGTATTTAACGGTCGTTAAGCTCCAGGACAAAAAAATAAAAATAAAAAATTTGATGAACAATAAATATAAAGAGGATGAACAGTAGAATGAACACTACTAACGGTCGTTATTTAACGGCCGTAAGTAACAACCGTTAACTATTTTCTTTTTTTTAACTTTAATATCAAAAAAAATTATTCCAACACAAATTTTACGTAATTGGTCCTTCATGTTCTTGAATTATCCTTGGGGTTATCAAGTTACGAGAATAGTCCCTGAGGTTATCATCGGTTACAAAGTTACTCCTTAACGTAAAACTCCGCGTTCCACAGCGTAGCGCGGCCACAAAACCTCGCATATAACAATAAGAGGGGGAGTTAGTGCAGGATAACGGTCGTTAAGCTTTGGGACAAAAAATAATAAAAAAACGGATGAACAGTAAAATAAGAGGTGATAAATAGTACTAACGGTCATTAAGTAACGGCCGTTAAATATTTTTTATTATTTATTTTTAGTTTAATATTTAGAAAAAAAAAATACTCCAACACAGATTTTACGTAATTGGTCCTTTATGTTGTAAAAAAATTCAAAAACAATTTACAAAAATAGTCTTTGACGAGAATAGTCCCTGAGGTTATGCGTCCGTTGCAAAATTAGTCCTTAAGGTAAAACACCGCGCTTCGCAGCGAACCGCGAGTGCATAACCTCGTTGCTAATTCAAAATATGTATATATTTGATTTTATCAAATATCTCCTCACTTCACTTTTATTTATACTTATGTGGACTCGATTTTAATTATGAGAAGATATATTCAAATAACGAATAAGTAGATAGTACTTTTACAATTACCTAACCGATTACATGCATAACCAAACACCTCATAAATTAGAAAATATAAACACTCGCCCACTTAACTAATCTAAGTGTAAGCATTAAGTGAATCGTTCAACTGGTCACTCATGATGAATATTCTATCATAAGCTTGAACTATTTCTTCACTACTAAAGTCTAGATATAACTAAAATAAGAGGCAGATGGGCAATAAACAATAAGGGTGCGTTTGGTTTGTAAATGGGATTGGAATCAGATTTCGATTTGAGAAAGCTTTGATAGAAAAAGAGGAGAGAGAAAGTATATTATTATATGAAAATATATAAAATAACAAGTTTATATAGATTTAAATATATTATTTGTAAAATATAGTAAAGTAAAAAATAATATTTAAAAAGAAAATAATGAGGAGAGTTATATTGAATACTAAAAAAATGTTGGATACTAGGGGACTCATCCACACCATCCATCTAAAAAAAAATCAATGGTTGTGATTAAAAGCATTTAATTATTTCACCAATTTTTTAAAATTTAAATATCTCCTAAACCGTTAATCGTTAAGTAAAAAAAAATATACCATCACGACGAGCATTTAATTATCTTTCAATAGATATCCACTTTGATATACTTTCGACAAAAAAAAATTTTACGTTTTTTTCACGTCTTTTTCATCTTTTTTCCACGTTTTTTTCAGATTTTTTCAGATTTTTCACCTTTTTTTTTACTTTTTTCACCTTTTTTTTTCGTTTTTCACGTTTTTTCGAGAAAAAGTTTTTTTTTTCGTTTTTTCCGTTTTTCACGTTGTTTTCTCGTTTTTTTTCCGTTGTTGAAATTTGCATTAAAAATCATATATGATATAACACTAATATCATATATGATTTAACACTAAAATTAAATATCATATATGACATAACACTAATATCATATATGACATAACACAATCATATATGATTTAACACTAACATCATATATGATTTAACAGTAAATCTAAATATCATATATGATTCTCATGCAAGTTTCAATGAGAAAAAGTCGAAAAAAATGTGAAAAAAACGGAATTTTTTTTTTGTCGAAAGTATATCAAAGTGGATATCTATAGAAAGATAATTAAATACTCATCGTGATGGTATATTTTTTTTCGCTTGACGATTAACGGTTTAAAAGATATTAAGATTTGAAAAAAAAGGTTGAAAATAATTTTTGGTTTAATCTTATTCATTAGATTAAAATGAAGATGAAGGGTGGAGATTGGTCCCCTAGTATCCACAAAAAACTTTGTATCCAAATGAACCTATTTCGAAAACAATCGGAAAGTGTGGCTCACATTTGTAGATACGTGGGACCTTCTAATAAGTCCTGTATCATTCCTTCAAACCTACCTATACACAGTGGAATGCATTTTGATTAATTTTGATAGTAAGATTTCAGAAAGAGTGTACCAAACAACACTTTTAAGATATCAATTCATTTCATCCGTCTAAAACCCTCCTACCAAACAGCTCCTAAGGCTTATGGGTTATACCAGTAGGATAAAAAACATGAGATAACATAATAAGTTGGTGTAAAATAAAAGAAACAAATAAATAGCTAAGAATCCATACTATCCGTTGTTGCTAATCACTGCAAACCACAAACTCGACAAGACTCAACTAAACTGTATGACATGCGCTTTAACACAAACACACAAAAATATAAATAATGCATCACACTTCTGTTGGAATATGATAGTTGGATTCGCATGTTATGCAACTAGAAGTACGTGAGCCTATTGGGGGCACATACGTTAAGACACGAATAGTACGTTTATTATATATATACTTCACGAAATATATATTTAAATGTTCGTTAGTTTCCATTATTAGTTTATAACTAATTTAACGGATATTTAAATGTAAACCAAAGGGACTAAATCGAACAAAACCAAACCTTATGGGTGCTTATGGATTAGCCGACCCATATGGGTTTCCTAAGGGTGTTTGGGCCGGTTTAAGGGGAAGGAAAAAAGGAAATAATTGAGGTTCCTTGTTCACCAAGGACTAGAGTTAGGTGCCTATATAAACACCTACACCTAGCCTCATTATTCATTCATTCAAATCCCTAAAATCACCAAAAGATTTTCGATTCTCTCTCCTTCCCTAGATTCGATCGAGATTAAACCCTAAAAGGGATTTTCGGTTCTTTTCCTTCCTTAGCGATTTTCAGTAAAAACCCTAAAAGGGTTTTTCGGTGTGATTTTATTTCCCACAAGATCGAAGACGAAGTTAATCCAACTCAAGGGATTTTGTTTACTTGTTCTCCGAGCGTGACAACGATTTGAAACCTCTAGGGTTTCGGTTTCTTGATTTTCAGTTCAACCAAAATTGACAAAACCCTAATTAGGGTTTGCTGATTTGCGATACAAGAATAACAAGGGTTTGTTTGTGATTTTTGATTCAAGAAACAAGAGGTATAACACTTGGTGTTTGAGACGTGAAGTAAAGACTAGCATCTTGACGTATTTGTGTGACGTGTTGTGTAAGCAACCGTAGAGGTGGTAACTTAATCACTAAGATTCAAAATTAAGATTCTCGTTTATTGACTTTTGTCATTAAACATAACGGTTAATTTTTCTTACCTTATTTGTGTGTTAATCTTTGATATCAAACTAGATCCATCCGTTGCGTACTCGTAGTAATCATGGTTTACTAGTTGTAAAATCCCAACAATGACATCACGAGTCAACCTTGTTTGGTGTTATGGGTTACACACTTATAAAACACGCTAGATCCGTATAAGAAAACTTTTAGAGAAAACTACAATTTTGGTCCACTATCTTTACAGGGTATAACACTTTTGGTCCATTTTTTTAAAAATTTGCGGGTTTAAGCCAAAACCCGAGTATCCATTTCACATTTGATCCAAATCAGACAATTTCGTTAAATCTGATTTGGCTCAAATGTGAAATGGATACTCGGGTTTTGGCTTAAACCCGCAAATTTTTAAAAAAATGGACCAAAAGTGTTATACCCGGTAAAGATAGTGGACCAAAATTGTAGTTTTCTCAAACTTTTATTTATTATTTGACCGAAAATTATGGCAACAATATGCAATTTTTGCCATAAAGAATAAATAAAAACCTAGAATCTTGGTATTATTACTAGCTAATATAGATTGAAAAAGAATAAAATTTAAAATTAAAAGTTAATTAAGTTTTATTATTCTTTTCTTTTTCCCGGCCTTAAGACTTATGCAATCATATTTTATTATGGATGTGGCGATCTAGGTACTTTAGCAGAAAACCTAGTGAGAGTCTTTTGGTTCTTCGTTTTGGGAAGACTCTTATGAGAACTCGGGGCATTATGTGATTTACTACTTTTAATATAAAGTTTGTCTTCACCTCATCCCCTCTTTATGTCTGTTTATTTGCTTATATGTAATATTCAATGTGACTAGTTAATATTTGCAAAAGACTTTTTGAAACTCTAAACGGACTAGTACTTAAAGTAAAACCTGTTTTATTTAAACCAAAAGATTCTTGAGAGTTTATGTGTCATCTAGGTGTGGTCATCTATAATGTTGCGCTTAGAAACGTGACTTTCCACGACGAACTTACTCGAATCTTGGGTTTAAATTTGTCTGTTAAATTACACACATAATTATTAACTCCTTATGACATGCTATGTGTTATTTGAAAAACTTGTTTTTGGATAAATAAATAAGGACATTAAACTATGAAACTTGTTTTCTTGAAAATTTAAAGTTTTTATGCTCTTATCAATGATGAATCACTATTGACCATAGCTTTATTGATCATGACTTTAGTGGAGATCTAGGGTTTAATTGACCTTTAATTTTTTCCCGCGCCACTACATGCTTTGGCATATGAGGCAATTATTGGAAGAACTTGTGTCTTCCGACACATGTAAGAGTACAATATAGGGTTTGGTTAATTTTTAATTTTTTCCCGCGATATTAGCACATCTAAAAGCTAAAGTTAACAAAATGTTTTTCTTAACCAGTGATACAAAGATGTTTTGCATGCTTTTTTGTACGCGTGTTTGACATATGTTTTTATAAACTTATGTGTATACCCCTATGTGAAATTTTATGTCTATGCCAACCGAACTAAGAACACGTGCACTTGGATTGACCTATCTGGTCAGACCTCAGGGCCTTTCCAACCTATGGCAAAAAATTTCATAGGTCATATCTATGTTGATTTTTGCACGTTCTTTTTTGGTGGACTTAAATCGAGTATGCTTGGTCAGACCTTGGACCCGAGGCATAAGACGAGACAAAACATGCATGACATTACTATATAATTTATTAAAGTCATGTGTCTCATAAAACTAAGAGTTGCATTAACAATGCAAATAACGCACGCCGCTTACCTCTTGCCCTACTTGTTTACACGTTGGTCAGACCTTCTGTAATAAGTAGGAGGTCAAGTTGGATCTTAGTATTATTAGTAATTAATTGGGTTGTTAATTCTTTTAAGAATTTAATTATCGAAAATACTAATTATTTGAACTTTTTTTGATTATAGATGACTACCACAGTCGTAAACAATTCGGTTTTTAGGGGTTTCTTTGAGAAACAAAAATTAACTGGACCTAACTTTATCGACTGGTACCGACAACTTCGTATTGTGCTATCAGCCTATGATAAGTTAAACTATCCAGAGCATCCAATCCCTGCTGCTCCTGTTCCAGCTTTTGTTGGACAACAAGTTCCTCTCGAAGCTCTTGTAGCTCACGCTGCATGGGTCAAAGGACAAAAGGAAATTGCTGTTCTCATGCTTATGACCATGGAACTAGATATCCAACGGAATCTGGAAAACCTTGGTGCATATAACATGCTACAGGAGTTGAAAACTCTGTTTTCTCAACAAGTAGAGCAGGAACGTCTTCAAACCGTGAGAGAGTTTCACGCGTGCAAGCAGGAAGAAGGACAGTCTGTAAGCTCATATGTTCTATAGATAAAGAGCTATATAGATAATTTGGAGCGTCTGGGTCATCCCGTGTTACTAAACCTAGCAGTGAGCCTCATCTTGGTCTCTCTCCAAAAGGAATATGACAGCTTTGTGCAAAACTATAATATGCACGGCATGGGGAAGACGGTAAATGAGTTGCGTGCCACGCTTAAGCTACATGATCAAACTCTACCAAAAAAAGATGCACCTGCACTTCATGCAATTAGAGCAGGCAAGGTCTAGAAGAAAAATAACAAAAAAAAGAAATCGCAATTGGCTGCTAGGGGAAACAATCAAGGGAAAGGGAAGTCTAAGCTTGCTTATGCTCCTAAACCCAAGATTCCCCCTCCACCTAAGTGTAACACCCCGTAATTTTCCAATCAATATTTTAGCCGTTTCCATTTGATCATTTGAATTCTTAAAGTTTCGTTTAATCTATACGTTTAACAGAGAAGTTTACCCGCCTTTTTATCTGAGAATCGTCGCCGGGAGCGAACCGGGACACCTAACGTTGTAGTATTTTGGCAATAGCCACGTTTTTATATTTTAAAGTAATATTTAAAATTTAAAGAAACGTATTGAGAAGTTGCAATATGATGGACTTCTTAATTCAACTAACATTAAGTCTTTTGAAATGTGTGTTTAATGCATGTCTAGAAAGATGGCACCGAAAACTATTACAAACCCCCATCTAGGAACGGCTTAAAGTTCTACTTGGGACTAATATAACCGATGTATGTGGGTCTATTTAGAATTGGTGTCAAGACAAGGAGCTTGCTACTTCGTCACCTTTCACTGTCGACTTAGTTCCTGTTATGTTTACTTGTTAAAGCATAAGCATTTAAGTGTTGAACCTTCAAAGTGTTTCAAAAGGAAGTAGAAAACCAACTCGGGAAGACCATAAAATCACTACATTCTAATTGTGGGGGCGAGTATATGAGTCAAGATTTTTTGGATCATATTAAGGAGCATGGGATTATTGCCCATCACACTCCTCCTTATACGCCACAACATAATGGTATGTCTGAGAGGAGAAATAAAACCTTACTTGATATGGTTCGCTCCATGATGAGTTAAATAACTCTTCCAAAGTCCTTTTGGGATTATGCCCTTGAGTCTGCTGCACGCATTCTCAACATGGTTCCAACTAAGAAGGTTGAAAATACATCATACGAAGTATGGCATGGGAAAGCCCCTAAGATGTCTTACTTAAAAGTATGGGGTTGTGAGGCACTTGTTAAGAGAGATACTCTTACCAAACCTGACAAACCCAGATCTATTAAGTATATCTTTGTAGGATACCCAAAGGAAATAATGGGTTAATCTTTCTACTACCCACCCGAGAACAAATTATTTGTTGCTTGGAATGCTGAATTCCTTGAGGATGATCTTATAATTCAAGAAGCAAGTGGAAGTTTAGAAGATCTTGAAATAATTCAAGAAGAAGATATTGATATCCCAATAACTAATCCATATCACAACATAATAAGCAAACCCAATAAGCTATATAAGCCGAAATAATAAGAATAAAGAGAGAAAGGAAAATGGAAGAATATTAGATTAAGAGAGAGAGAGTTTGGTGGATCTTTTACACGTATGAAAACACACACATGAAATGACCAACACCCTCTCCATGTGTGGAAGGGTTCCTTTTATACCCCCCACCCCCCTTAGCCTAGAGTTGGTACTATGGATTCTAAATGGGTCGCGCTTGGCTTAACTTGGGCTTTGAACCCTAAACATAGACAATATTAGGTTTCACACCAAGCCCGTTAATACCCGACTAGCCTATTACATTACAAGACCTAATTGACTTAATAAGACCGATAACATTCTTGTTTGACTTTGTAGGATATCATATTTCACAGCCCGGAGATGATTCTTAGATTTGGCTAGTTTCTAGAGAGAGAAACACATGGAGAGGTTTTTCTAGAGAGAGAAAGCTCTATGTGTAAAATGGAAAATGAATAAATGACTAGCTACCTCTCCTTTTTGATAAGAGTATTAATAGTTTTACAAAATACATGTCGTTAGGATTTATGTTTTCCTAACTTAGTTACCGAAGTACAAATAGTTAGTACTGATGTTATAGTAGTACTGACAGTACCAAGTGTTAGTACTGTTCAGTTTAGTTAGTACAGTTAGTAGAAAATAGTTAGTACCGTTTAAGAAGATATGTATGAAGATATTTTAGGAAAAGATATTGTATGCGTTTGTTACCCTAGCTGTTAGGGTTTTATCCTTAGTCTATAAAAGGATCCCTCCCCCCCCCCCCCCCCCCCCCCCCCCCCCCCCCCCCCCCCCCCCCCCCCCCCCCCCCCCCCCCAAATTTTTATGGCATAGTTAGAGATACGACCTCAAGATATCTCATAGCAAAATCATATCTCAATAGTTAGTAATCTGTAATCATTCTAAAACAGATTAATAGAAGTTATTATTTAGTTATTCATTGTTTTTCTTATTACTTGTGTTAAGATTCCGCATTAAACACTAGTATTCTATAATTAGTTGTTTCTATATAGTCAATTATTTATACTTCTTAGCTATATCTTAATAGGCTGTAGAGATCTATTCAGTAAGGGACTCACAAGTGGTATCAGAGCATGTGAGAAACTCTGAATAAGAAGAACAATCTAATCCAGCTATAAACCTTCAACATGTCTGCATTACAAGAAGAAATTCCACCACCACCTCCTCACATCATCACAAACACCAACCCAAACAACTTCCTCATACAGTATCAACCATCAAGCGGCTATTCTGAAAAAGGGAGATTTGATTTATGGGCTATGAAAATGGAGCCATATTTGCCCATTAATGATCTATCCATCTGGGAGGTTATACAAAAATGGGAATGTCCTGTATCAATCACTACAGATACATAGGACAATTAAGGTTTTGTCCTCCTAGAACTGCAGAAGAGATTGTAGCCAGAGGAAAAAGAGAGAAAAGCAAGGACACCTTGCTATGGCCCTACCAGAAGATCATCTTCGTAAGTTCCAATACGATGACTGATGCCAAAAGAGATGGTGGGATGCCATCAAATCTAGATTTGGTGGAGAAGAAGAATATAAGAAAAATGCAGAAGTATTTTTGAAGCAAACAGTTTGAATGTTTCTTATATCCAAACAGAGGGCTTCAATAAGGCTTTGACAGGTTACAAAGTCTCCTAGTCAGTTAGAGATTCATGGAGCAGGTGTATTACTGAGGATGCAATCAAAAATTTCGAAGATCTATACCTTCCGCCTGGTCGCAAGTTTCCTTGATATTCGAGGACCAAAACCCGGGGGGACAGTCTAAGTTTTGATGATTTATAACAATATCTAAGAGTATGTTGAGAGTGCTATAAAGGCTCTACTGCATCTCCTCTTAGACGCAAAATGTAGCTTTTGTCTCTGAGAACCATAGCAGTACTAATGAAGTTGTTCGCTTCTTGTGTTCCAAATCTTTTTGGTCAAAACTCAAGTTGGATGGAACAAACTTCATCATACTTATTACTTGCTAATCAATCAAGTTGACCTAACTGGATCACGAGGACTTGGAATGATTGGATTGATTATGATTTGAAGAAATGGACTTAAAGTGGCAAGTGCCATGATCTCAATGAGATATGGATAAGTTATACAAGAAGACTGGTTGAAAGCTACAATTTGATGCAGAAGAACATGTTGTCTTTGATAAAACAAGTGAATGCTACAATTTCCACAAAAACAAGGCATTTTGCTAGAGAGTGTAGAATCAAGGAACTCAAGATAAAGGAGGAGAGATGCCATGAATTCTAGAAACAAGGATGCGGAGAGACGGTACAGAAGGAGATTCTAAAGCATAAAAAAAAATAAATAAATAATATAAATGGTGACAATTGATGGAGAAGGTGTGGATTGGACAAATCATTCAGAAGATGAAGATTATGCTTTGATGGCTTGCAACAGCTCAGACTCAGACACAGAGGTAATTTCTTGTACAAATAAGTGTAAAGAGTCTTATGCTAATCTTAAAAAACTATATGATGCTCAGAGAGAACAACTAAGTGATGCAAGCATAGAAATAAAGGCATATTCTCAAGGTCTTAAAAAAGTTGAAGCACAGTTAGTTGCTCATCAACAAGGACAACTTTGGTATGAACAAAAGATAAAGTTTATGAAAATAGATTTAGATGATAAAACAGATGTTCTCACATACCATAAGAAATTATTAGCAGAAGCTCAAAAAGAAAAAGAAGATTTAAAGGCTAAAGTAGAAAAATGGCATAATTCTTCTAAGAAACAAATATGATGGTATTTTGAGTTACGAAAATGAAGTGTTGGCAGAGTTTTTTATGGAACTAAGAGAGTGAAGATATGAAAATCCAACCTTTGGTATGATAGGTTTGTTACAGCAGAGGAATGCATGGATGTACCCCCACAATGACAAGAAATTACATGCCTTCATGAATGATGTAGAAATAGATGATTCTAATTTTACATATGGTCAAAACAGGACTCAACTAGTGAATCTGAATCAAATCAAGTGATTTTGATACCTGGAATCTAACTTAGTACAGAACTCTGAATTAGTGTCTGAACTAGTTGTCAATGAATCTAATGTAGAATGTCAACCTAAGGTCTGGTCTGATGCTCCTATCATTGAGGAGTATGAATCAGATAGTGAAGATGAGTGTGTGTCTATACCAACAAAACAACAAGAAACACCTAGTTTTGCTAATAAGCAAGTAAAAACTCCTAGGGAAACTGTTAAGAATCAATACACACATAGTCAAAAACCTAAAGTTGATAAGACAGAGTTGGGGTATGGGTTTACTGTAAGAGCATGTTTTGTATGTGGTAGTCTTAATCATTTAATTAGAGATTGTGATTTCCATGAGAAGAGGATGGCAAGAAAAGCTGAGTTAAACAATGGTTGGAATAATGTGCAAAGAGTGAATAAACAAAACCAATTTGTTCCTTCAGCAGTACTAACTAGAACTGGTATAATTCCAGTTAATACTGCTAGAACTAGCGGTACTAAAAATTTTAGTACTGCTAGGCAAAGTGTTAACAGACAGACAGTACTAACTAGTACTGCCATGAAAGTTAATACTGTTAAGCCCATTGTGAATAGAGTTAGACCAGCAAATGTTTTTTACAAAACTCATTCATCATCCTCAAGACCTTTCAAAAAGCCAACAGTACTTAGAACAGATTTTTCAAAACAAAAAGTTAATGCTGCTAAGGTAAATGCAGTTAGTACTGTTGGGGGAAAAAGGGAAACTGCTGTTAAGCCCTCAGCAGGTTGTAATTGGAGACCACAAAGATACAACTGGCACAATATCTCCAAATACAATGGTGGATCCAATCTTAGAAATTGTTACACTTTCAAAGATCCACTAGGCAGACTCAAGCCCAAACAGGCTTGGGTCCCTAAGAGAATCTAATCTCTTTCTTTTAATGTGCAGGATTATCCACATAGAGCTCTAAAGAATAAAGGAATTGTTGATAGTGGATGTTCCAGGCACATGACTGGGAACAAGGCCTACTTACTGAATTCATGACTTTAATGGTGGCCCTGTTGCTTTTGGAGGTAGTAAAGGTTATATCACTGGTAAAGGTAAAATTAAAATGGGTAAGTTAGATTTTGAGGATGTATGCTTTGTAAAAGAACTTCAGCATTTAATTATCTTTTCTTTTTTATTTTTATTTTATGTGTCACATTTGTGTGTCAAAAGAAACAAGGTTTGTTTAATGACATCTGAATGTCTTGGTTTTATTCTTCTGAGTTTAAGTTACTGATGAAAATTCAGTATTACTAAATTATACTAGGACAAAAACAACATGTACAGTTTCAATTTAGAGAACATTGTTCCTTCAGGAGGATTGGCTTGTTTAATTGACCAATGGCTACACTGATGAATCTAACAAAGTGGGCATAGGGGTTTGTGTCATGTTTAATTTTCAAAAATCTAAACAAACTTGTAATGAATCCTTGTAAGGGTTTACTTCTAAGCTTTTTCAAAATGACCACACTTGTGTTGCTTGTCAGAAAGGAAAGCAACACAAGGCCTCCTGTAAGGCCAAAACAGTAAGCTCTATTAGCCACTCCTTATAACTTCTTCATATGGATTTGTTTGAACCTACATCTGTAAGGAGTTGTAATCTAAGACTATTGCCTAGTTATCAACTGATGATTTAGCAGTTTAGTTGGGTATTTTTTCTTAAGAAAATAAGGATGAAAAACTAGTGCAATCTTAAGGACTGTATAAGACAGATAGAGAACCAATTGTCAGCAAAAGTTTAAACCTATTAGTGTGATAATGGTAAGAATTTAGAACTGGGATTGATTGAATTCTGTATGGTCAAAAGAATCAAGAGGGAATACAAGTAATGCCAGAACTCCACAAAAAATGGAGTTGCTGAGGAAGAACAGTACCTTATTGAGGCTGCATAGGACCCTGCTTGCAGATTTCATTTTTACTAACACTTTTTGGGCTGAAGCAGTTAGTACTGCTTGTTTATGTTCTAAACTGGGTATTAGTGACATAGCCTTTATAATAGACACTTATGAACTTTTAACATGGCAAGATACCAATTATAAGTTATATAAGACCTTTTGGTGCCCATGTGACCATCTTGATACCATTAACCAACTGGCAAGTTTGCTGGTAAACATGTGAAGGAACTTTTAGTTGGGATATATCTTACAAAGTAGGCTTTTATGAGTATTCAATTTAGAAACCAAATGTGTTGAAGGAAAACCTGCACATCACCTTCTTAGAGAACAACCAATTGTTGCAGGAAAAGGGACCTCAACTTGGCTTTTTGATTCTTGATTATTTAACTGATTCTATGAATTATCATCCTGTTAGTTCAGAGAATCAAGCTAACCTACATGCAGGTCAAAAAGAAGCTAACCAAAATGCAGGTACAGAAGAGATTATTGATGCAGGGGATTCTGAAAAAGAAGATGAATCTGCTCAAGACTGTTTTGTACTGCTATATGGCCCTTCATATCTTTAACAATCACTCCTGCATTAACAACAGGATGGTAAGAGGGAAGGTCCAAGAGAGGAAGAACAAGTCTTTATGGATGAACTTGAAAGACTTCATAGGCAAGAAAAGGAGGCTAATAAGGAAGCTGAAGCTCTCAGAAAGAAGTTTGCACAAGAAACTAAGAACTTGATTATTCAAGAAGGAGCTGCTAAGCCTAGCAGTACTAACATTTTTAGTACTGTTAGCACACCAGCTAAAGCTAGCAGTACTAACCTAGTTAATACTGTTAGCATACCAGTTAGTACTGCCAGTCCTCATGAGGGACTATCTCTTTCTGATCAACAATCTGATGAAGATGGCTAACAGAAATACCTCCTCTTGAAGATATTTATCAAAATTCCACTGATGGTATCTTCACTACTTCATCTTATGATGATGAGGGTGCAGTGGCTGACTTCACAAACTTGGAAACTGTTGTGAATGTTAGTCCTATTCCCACATCAAGGATTCATTCCTCTCATCCTTCAGCACTTATTCTAGGAGATCCAACCTCAGCAGTTCAAACAAGAAGCAAAGTAAATAAAAGTTCTGAAGCTCATGCTTTTGTTAGTTATGTTCAAAAGCAAAGGAGAACCAATCATAAGGACTTTCATCATTGTTTGTTTGCTTGTTTTCTATCTCAACATGAACCCAAGAAGATTTCAGAAGCTCTTGAAGATGAAAGCTGGGTTGATGCTATGCAAGAAGAGTTGTTGCAGTTTGAGATTCAAAAGGTTTGGATTCTAGTAGATTTGCCTTATGGGAAAAAGGCTATCGGTACAAAGTGGGTGTATCAAAATAAGAAGGAACAAAGCTAGATTGGTTGCTCAGGGACATAGGCAAGAGGAAGGAATAGACTATGATGAAGTTTTTGCTCCTGTGGCTAGACTTGAAGCCATCAGGATCTTTTTAGCATTTGCCTCATATAAAGGCTTAATAGTCTATCAGATGGATGTGAAAAGTGCCTTTCTCTATGGCAAGATTGATGAAGAGGTGTATGTGTCTCAACCACCAGGTTTCCTAGATTCTAAGTATCCTGAGAAAGTCTACAAAGTGGTTAAAGCTCTGTATGGGTTACATCAAGCTCCAAGAGCATGGTATGCTACTTTATCCACCTTCTTATTGAAGAATGGATACAGAAGAGGGACAATTGACAAAACTCTCTTCTTAAGGAAGGACAAACATGATATCATATTAGTTCAAGTCTATGTTGATGATATCATCTTTGGGTCTACAAAGAAGTCTTGGTGTGATGAATTTGAGGCTTTAATGAAGAGTAGATTTCAGATGAGTTCAATGGGAGAGCTCACTTTCTTTTTTAGATTACAAGTCAACAGAAGGAAGATGGTATCTTTATTAGTCAGGATAATTATGTGGCAGAAATCCTGAAGAAGTTTGACTTTGCAAATATTAAGACTGCTAGTACTCCAATTGAGACTCAGGAGCCTTTAGTCAAGGATGAGGAAGCCAGTGATGTGGATGTCCATCTCTATAGGTCCATGATTGGCTCTTTAATGTACTTGACTGCTTCTAGACCTGAAATTTATGTTTGCAGTTTGTGCTGTTTAGGTTTCAGGTCACTCCAAAGTTCTTCCCTCTTAGTTGCTGCCAAAGAGAATTTTAGGTACCTAAAGGGCAAACCCAAACTGGGTCTTTGGTATCCTAAAGTGTCTTCATTTGACCTGGAATCCTTCTCAGATAGTGACTATGCTGGAGCAAATCTTGACAGGAAATCCACAACAGGAGGTTGTCAATTTCTTGGCAGGAGACTCATTTCTTGGCAATGCAAAAAGCAGACCATTATGGCTACTTCTACTACAGAAGCAGAGTATGTTGCTGCTGCAAGCTGTTGTGGGCAAGTTTTGTAGATTCAAAATCAAATATTAGACTATGGGTTCAACATCATGAACACTAAAATCTACATTGATAATGAAAGCACCATTTGCATTGTAAAGAATCCAGTATATCATTCCAAGACAAAGCACATTGCTATTAGGCACCATTTCATAAGAGATGCTTATGAAAAGAAACTCATTCAGGTGCTTAAAATCCACACTGATGACAATGTAGCTAATTTACTCACCAAGGCATTTGATGTTAGCAGGTTTCAGTTCTTGGTTGTTTCTATTGGGATGATAAATCCATAGCCTGCATTGGTTCAAGGGAAGAAATATGCTGTGTTGTATAGTTTGTATGAATAAACATGTTAACCATAGGTGATACATTTCCAGAGGTTTGTTAGTATTTAGAGAGTCATTGAGAAGAGTTAATGGTGGTACTGATGCACTCCTGATACCCACATTGTTCATTCTTTGGTTGGACAAAGTTAGTACTGACAGTGCAAAGTTAGTACCGCTGGGCAACGTTTGTACCGCTTTAGAGACGTTACAGAAAAATACCGTCAAGGGTACAAAGTGTAAATTGAAACGGTTTTCTTGAAATTAGGTCTCCTAAACCTATATAAACCCATCTCAATTGCGCAGTTCCTTACGCATTCTCTCTCTAACATACATTCGCATTTACAAGCCCTAATATCTCTCTTCACGACAATCTCTCTTTCACGTACAATGGCAGGCTTCTGATTCATGTCCGAAGCCTATACATGGATCTGCATATTTGGAGAAGTTGTAGGGATGTGAGTTTCACGAGATCATCGATTTTCTCAAGCGAAGTTCCATTCATCATGCTCTCACTGTAAGTCCTGTTGCATCTACTACATTTGTTGAACAGTTTTGGATGTCTGCTAAGTCCAAAATAATCAACTATGTTAGGCACATTACTGCCAAAGTAGCTGGCAAGTCTGTGTCTATCTCTGAGGCATCAATAAGAAGTGATCTTCTTTTTGATGATGCTGATGGGATAGACTCATTACCTAATCAGGCTATATTTGATGCTATACAGCTAATGGGGTATGAGGGGGATTTAACAGTGTTAACATTTAATAAAGCTTTGTTTTCACC
This sequence comes from Tanacetum coccineum, assembly GCA_026074375.1. Classification (NCBI taxonomy): domain Eukaryota; kingdom Viridiplantae; phylum Streptophyta; class Magnoliopsida; order Asterales; family Asteraceae; genus Tanacetum; species Tanacetum coccineum. Next base: position 26,027 of record BQNB010060743.1, read on the forward strand.
CCAATGGAGGTTTTTATTTCATACAATTAATCATTGTCTTAGTTCCAAAAGTACCTCTTGGGATCAAATTCCTACTAACATTGCCACTGCTGTCATCTGCTTAACATCTAATCAGAAGTATAATTTTTCTAAATTAATTTTTGATGGTATGCTTAGACATTTAGATGCTAAGAAAAAGTTTGTAATGTACCCACGTTTTATTTCTATCTTTTTAGATAAACAACTAGCTAATGTGTCTGTACCTTTAGATCATTTTCCTGTAAATACTTTAACTAGTAAAGTCTTTTCTTTCATGGTTAAGAAGGGTAAGCATTTCTCAGGGAAAGTCACCCCTTTGTTTGCTACTATGTTGGTACAACCAACTCAGGATGAGGGTGCTTCTTCAGAAAGACCATCTGAAGCACAACCTACACCCTCTCCTGCTCCCACTAGTGAAGTACCTCATGAGCCACAGACTGACTCATCTCCTGCTCAAACTAGTGAGGTACCTATTGAGCACCAGCCTAACCTATCCCCAAGACCTTCACCCACTACTACTATTCCTGATTCTATCCCAGAAACTTCTGGTGAGAATCTTGGAGGTCATTCATCCAGTGATAAATCCCTTTCAGGGAATGAGGGTGACATGACTCTCCAAAGTGTCTATGATCTTTGTCTCTCTTTATGTGCACAGGTTTCAGATCAAGCCAAGGAAATACAACACTTGAAGGCTCAGATCACAAAGCTCAAGAAGCAAGCTAAACCTGTTATCAAACACCATAGAGCATGGCTGAAAAGTGTCTCATTGAAGCAAAGATTCCCAAGAAAGAGCTTCTCAAAGAAACATAGGGTGCACAAAGAGTCTGTATCCAAACAAGGGAGGAAGTTTGCTAAAGGTGAATCATCAGTTCAAAGAGATCCTCTGTTTGATGCAATTCCTGAAGATACAGTTGATCATATGGAAACAGAGAATGCTCAGGATGAGGGGAGGACAAGAGAAATGGTGGATGAAGACAAGGAGATTGATGAGAATATACTTAGTACTGAAGATGTTAGTACTGACAAGGAAGGAGTTAGTACTGACATGGAGAAAGTTAGTACTGACAGACCAATAGTTAGTACTGACGGATCCAAAGTTAGTACTGACAGGCAAATTGAAGGTACTGAAGAGCAAAATGAAGGTACTGAAGAGAAAAATGAAGGTACTGAAGAACACATTGAAGGTACTGAAGAGCACATTGAAGGTACTGAAGAGCAAATTGAAAGTACTGATGGGCAAAGAAAAGGTACTGAAGATCATACTGAAGAAGGAAGTGCTACTCAAGCCACTCAAACACCCACTTCTACAATATTTGGAGATGATGAAACAATAGCTAAGGTTCTTCTCAACATGAGTCAAGCCAAAGCAGTTTCTAGAGAAAAGGAGAAAGGTGTAGAGTTGAAGGATGTTGAAGAAACTGATAGACCTAGGCCTACCTCTACAAGATCACTTCTGACATTAAAGCCTCTTCCAAAGATTGATCCAAAAGACAAAGGAAAGAAGAAAATTGAAGAGGAGGATGAATCTGAAAGTGAATCTGATGGTATTCCAGAAGCTGAAAAGAAGTTTAAACAGCTTGAAAGTGATGAAGAGATGGCTAGGAAAATACAAGAAGAGTGGGAAGGTGAAGAGGAAAGAAACAGAATAGCTGAAGAAAAAGCTGCCAATGAAGCTCTCATAAGAAATTTTGATGATATAAAGGCAAGGATTGAGGCAGATAGACTTCTTGCTGAGAGGCTTCAAGAACAAGAAAGAGAGCAATTTACAATAGAAGAAAGAGCAAAGTTCCTTCATGACACAATTGCTGCTCAAAGAAGATTTCTTGCTCAACAAAGATCAGAAGCTATCAGGAACAGACCACCAACAAAGAATCAATTAAGAAATCAAATGATGACCTACTTGAAGCATGTAGGAAACTTCAAGCATGCTGAATTGAAAATCAAGAAGTTTGAAGAAGTACAAGCTCTGTATGAGAAGATTAAGAGGTCAGATGAAGATTTTATCTCTATTGGGTCTGCTGAAGATGAAAGACTGATCAAAAAGATGAATGAAAAAGGAATTGATTCCTCTAAGAATGAAATGGTCAAGGAGGAAGATAAAGAAGAAGAAGGTACTAAGAAAAGGAAGGGAGGTCATATCAAAATGATTGCAAGGAAAAAGGCAAGAAAACAATCTGATGTTGACAGTGAGGATGAACATAAAAAATGCCTGAAGATTGTTACATTTGAAAGTATCTTAGACAGTGAGATAATGGAGAAGAAATCAGTAATTGCTAGATTGAACAAGGTATCATCACCAGATGGAGATTATCTTGTTATATACAGAGCAAATAGGAATTTCAGGGCTTTCAACTATCTCATGGAGGTACTTCATATCTTTGATAGGCAAGATCTATTTCATCTGTATGACTTGATAAGGGATCAGTTCTCAGAAGTTACATTAGATGGATTTGAATTGATTCTTTGGGGAGACTTGAAGATTATGATGGAATCCTCAACAGAAGGGAATGAACAAAGTGACTTCTGGAGTGGTCAACAAGATTGGAAGATTGTCACATGGAGGTTGTATGAATCATGTGGAGTCTACATACTGGAGTTTGAGGATGGAATAGTTATTCATATGTTGGTTGAAAGAAGATATCCTCTATCAAAAGATTTGATGCTAAGGATGCTTGATCTTGGTTTGGAAGTTGAAAGAGAAAGTTCTGTTGCTCTTGATTTGATAAGGTCTATTAAGCAACAGATAGATGAAGAATGAGGTTGATGGAATTGAGAAGGGTTTGAGTGTTGGCTAACCACCACACAACAAATGGTCATTAGTTCACCATGCTTAACAGGCATAAGAACTGGCTAGTCCATAAGTAAATGGCTTGTGGTAAAGACTTCTCAAATCCAATTATGGTTGATAATTTACCAAAAATTGTAGGGTTTTTAACTCACCTTGCTTTATTGGTGAAGATTTGGCTAGTCCAAGATCAAACATTTCTTGGTAAAGACTAATCAAATCTGTTAATAGCTGATAGTTTGCTAAAAACCATATGGTTTATCAATGCACCATGTTATGACAATGAAGCATTGGCTAGTCCAAAAGCAAACGGTATTTGGTGAAGACAAATCAATTCCGTTGATGGTTGACAGTTTACCAAAAACTGTAAGGTAATTAACTCACCATGTTTTTCAAATGAAGAGTTAACTATCCCAGAGCAAATGGCTACTGGTAAAGGAACATCAAATCTGTTAATGGCTGGTAGTTTTCCAAAAACTACAAAGCCAACTTAGTTGGATTGTTGCTGAAAAGATGTTGTTGTGTTGCTGAGAAGACAAAGTTGCTGCTGGAGATGGATAGTGTTTAAAAGATCAAGAAATGTTAAACTGTTTGGATACATCCTTTATGAGCTAAAGAAGATAAATCTGAAGAAACATAAAGTTAAAAGAGTTCAACATTCATGTTTAAGGGAGGATTGTTGGGAATTACGTTTTCCTAACTTAGTACCGACAGTGAAATAGTTAGTACCGACGGTTATAGTTAGTACCGTTTAAGAGATATGATTGAGATATATTAGGAAAAGATATGCATTGATTATGAGCATTATCTTCTACGCGTTTTGTAAGTCAGTTAGGGTTTATCCTTGGTTTATAAAAGGATCCCTACGACATTAGAAAAGTACATATCTCATATCTCACTCACAATTATATCATATCTCTTATCATTAGTTAGGAATCTGTAATCATTCTGCAGATCAATATAAAGAATAGTTATTGTTATTCTTCTTAGCATTATATATTAGATTCCGCATAACATATAAGTGTTCATAGTCATTGTTTCTCCTATAATCATTGTGGAACTATCCATAGTGGTTATAATCCTTACCAGGCTGTAAGATCTATTGAATTGGGATCCACACCGTTAGTGCAATAAACTGGATTTCTTTGCATCGTTGGTCCTTTTCTTCATTTTTTGGTCCTGATATTAAAATTACACAACAAACAAGCAAACTTTGCAATATTTCATGCGTTAACGTATATATTTAGTGTATTTTCGAGGGATATTTTATGTATATTTAGAGCGTTATCAAATCCCCCATACTTAGCTTATTGCTTGCCCTCAAGCAATCAAAGCAAAAGAATTTTGTTTGGTAAAACAAATTTATGATCACAAGCATAGATAACGCGACAAAGCAACTCACGAATTTTTATAGATAAGATTCTTTTTCACACTTGCTCGATTAGATAGTAAACGGAAGTCACTCATACTCGCAGTTATGAACTGTTCAAATTACCATAGGCTTGTACAAGAAACTAAACTTCACCGACATGGCGTAATGTTAGCTTTGACTTGGGATTATTACCTTGATGAGATGATTAAATAAAGTATCCATGAAATAACTCAGCTGTGTTGCGGTTTGCTATCACATAAAAATTCTTTCGTATTCTTTACGTGGCAAACTATTATATTTACCATTTTAGCTTTTTATTTTGCAAGTTTCTTTTTATGATCATCGTTTTGTTTATGAAAGGTACAATTTCATCCTTTTTAGTTTCGGGATTATTTTGAATAGGAGGAAAATCACCATCGGTAATAACATGCCAAAGATCTAGATCTTTTAACTTCACATAAGTTTCGAATCTATTTTTCCAATAAATAAATCCATCACTTTCAAATAGTGGTGGTCTTTGCATAGATTGCCCTTCTAAATTTTTCCGATTCCATAGTCGTTTCAAAGTTTTAAAATATAATTTATTTTAAAAATCTTGTTTGACGTGGCTCTGATACCAATTGTGGAAAACTAGAAGGGGGGTTGAATAGTTTACCGCTTTTTGATTTAAGGTTTTAAAGTGTTTATAAAAATTCTAGATTCGACTTTGTGTGAATTCAACACTTGCACAATATGAACAATATACTTATCTAAACAATTAATAGGATAGTATGAGAAAATAATGTAAGACAAGAGATAAGAGTAAGAACAATCAAACCACAATGCGAGGATTTATAGTGGTTCGGTAACGAAGCACCTCTTCGCCCTACTCTACTCCTCGAGCACCTAACTCAAGAGTTTTCTTCACTATGTCAACAAGCTCCCTTATGGCGGAGAAAACCTTACACAACTTTCGCTTATCTTGATTTCCGACACTAAGCTAGATGTCGAGTTCTAATCTTAGCTAGAACCAATCTACCACAACTTCACTACACAACTTGACTTCACGACTACACAACTTCTTCACACCTTAGTTTTCTTCACACCACTACTTCACCAAGCCATACATATTAATCACACCTAACTAACAATACTAGGGAAAGATCACCCAAGATCTTAACTATACTCACAATAATCCTAAGGATCTATCAATTACGCAAATTTAGAAGATTTACAATTGTTTAAAGTTTGAAATGGATGCAATAAGATTGCAACAACACACAAAGGTGTAATACTTCTTCACTTGATGATGGAAGTATTCTTCTCTTGCACTTGAGGAATTGAGCTTGGATCACTTGGAAACAAAGCTTTATGATTAGATGATCAAAGGATTTTAATGAGATGTGTGGGTTGTTTTAGAACAGAAAGAATGAGTGCAAAAGGTGAGAAAATAGTGGGGAAAAGTCCAGTATTTATAGGACAATCTGGAGGAGCGTCAGTCTATGGGCGGTCCCCTTAAATAGGTGGGCGGTCTCCTTAAAATTAAGGGGGCCGCCCGTGTATTTAAGGGGGCTGCCCTAGACTGAGCGCTCCCCATTTTGTCCTTTTATGTAGGGAGAATTTTCTGGAACTTTCTAGCCGTTTTAGGTCCGAAAATTTGAATTTCAAAATGTTTATTTTGAATAAAACATTTCTTTTAATTATAGAAAATGTTTTGTAATGTTTATAAAAATGTTTACAACATTTTATAAAAGTGTGAGGTTGAATAAAAATTTCCTTTGATCATAAAATGCATTAAGCATTTATTTATTCATACCTTTAAGTGATATAATTTTCGAAATGAAAATTTACTACTAATTACTTGTTTACGTTTAATTTTACATTGAACGTTTTTATATTTTGTGATTATCAAAACGTAAAGATGTGAAAAATATTAATAATGTTTTTAGGCATTATTTCTATCAACAATATTTATAGAGTCTAGAAATAGGTTGATACGCCGTATCAAGCGATGTGGGACACGGTGTATTAGGGATTTCTTGAAGTAAGGACCACGGTTGATATCTTTTATAATCTTCTACTATTTTGACATTCGATACGGCGTATTAAGTCATCAAGATACAACGTATTGGGTCTTCAATCCTTCATGGTTATTTGTGAAGTGCAGGCACAAGTACGCCGTATCTTCTTGATGGATACGACGTATTGGGTAAAACCAACTTGTTCTTCTTCATTAACCAAAGTATTATATACGGCGTATCATTGATGTGGATACATTGTATTCTTCAAAGTCTGGCAATGGTCTTTTAATTCGTCAAAGTCTTGGATACGTCGTATAGGTCTCGAATAATATAGTGTATTGGCTGTTAGATCAGTAGACTTTCTCAAACTCTTCGTTTAAGCTCCAAAATGCGTGCCTTTTAGCAAATCTTTATAATGTGCTCCATAATTATTGAAAATCTCAAATATAAATGATTAAGTAACAATTCTTGCAATAATTACACAAAATGGGTTATTTATATGGGATAAATGATGCTATAAAAGTGACTTTATTTTATGTCATCAGATATAGAGGAACTTGAGTGCCTAATTGCTACAGACCACTAAGCCAATAAGCAAAATCATCAACCAAAACCAGTAAGAAATAGAGGGAAATAACATCTCCTCTAAGGTATAATTTTAACTTATCATTTCCTTACCCTGTAGCAAGTATACACCCTCATGGTGTTTACTGCTACTCTCACCCTCACTTGATTTTAAGTGAGGGGATGAGTACCCTGTGGCTTACTAAATAAGGATGGAGTCAAGCTCGAGACTCAAACAAAAAGAACCGTTTTATGGGAGGCACCCCATGCCTATGTTTTAAATTATGTTTTGTTTCATTTTATTTCTACATTTATTTTGGTTTTGTGTGTTTCTAACTTCGTTTGCAGGATACTACAACTAAGAACTGGATGCTCGTGATCTTCTTGGCTTATGATTATGTGGGTAAAATAGTTGCTAGTTACAGCAACTATGACATAGTTACTGCAACTACGGCGTAGTTATTATGACTATGGCGTAGTTCCACTCTTAGACTACGCCGTAATTGGCATGGTATAATTAAAATGTTTTATGACTCCACATAACTACGTCGCAGTTTCACCTATAGACTACGCCGTAGTTCACATATCAAATTGAATCTACCTGTTTTAGGTTCACTTGCAACAAAATTATTTTTCTAAATAATTTTAATTTCACAAAACCGAGTATATTTAGTAAATAAAATTTGTAGGTATGTTCACTAGAAACCCTCACGTGACTTCATTCGTCCACCCGAAAAGTAAGCTAAAACTAGACGATTTCAGCTGTGTGATGATGAGCTCTATTTATAGCCAAAAGAAGAAGGATCTAGAGCTTCAGGAGCATCTACAACTTCTAATCTCAAACCTTGATTCTTGACCAATACCCACACAATCATTCATAGCCCTTGGATTACTGCCACGTTAAATCCACCAATCATTATGCTCAGGTTGCGCCAATGTGGACTTGGTTGATGTCATCCTTAGCCACGCAAGCATTCTACAAGGACTTGAGAGTGTGTGGGTGTGATTGTTAACACTGGTTAGTTGTTGTTATGTGTGTAAATAAGGGAGGGAAAAGAGAAAGAGATAAACAGTAATTTTGACTGTTTATAACTTTCTTTGACCTTTGACCCGTGTTATGGATAGGTAAATGGGGCTTTTGACTTGGGCTATGGTTTTGTAGATTGGGCCGAATACTCGGATATGGCTTATGGATTAGTTTTTAGATTTTATAAGGCTTAGAATTTAGGCTTTAGGTTTTATAGAAATACAATGCTAATGGGCTGACCCGGCCTAATAAAATAGGTACGAGTTGGCCTATTAAGGATGTATATGCCTTCGGCTTTGATTTTCCGCGCTCTTTCCATTCCCGTGCTTTTTTTTGTCCGCTTTGCCTTTGTTTTTGTCCTTTTATTTAATATTCGTACCTGCAAGACACAATTCACGAAATACACATATACAATGCATTTTTTATGTATTTTTGGTCATTATGGGTCTTTTTAGCTCGTTTTAATAGGAAAAAGGTATGTGTAATTAAGCACATACCACCCTAGTTTTTTATTAGGTTGATACTTCTTTGCGATTTAGGGTTCGAGTTTTTTAGGGTTACATCTATCATTGCATATTTGGTTTTATTATTGTTTGTTTATTCTTCATTATTATATCATTTGTCGCAATAATGGAAGTAGGCTAGGGAGGCATTGATTGGTTGTTGTAAACCCTAATTTATTAGGGTTTAGATATGTTATTTTCCCTAGTTTTGGTATTTTGTTTGTATTTTTGCTCGTGGGTTTGTGAGAGATGGAGAAGGAGGATCCGACTGTTGTTACAAAAGCTTTGGCTACTAATTTTGATGCGTTTATTTCTAAGTTGAGTTATGATGTGAATGGCGAGCAGGTGGGTACTCAATCGACTAATGTTGTGGCCTCAGGTTGGGAGGACCCTAATGCGAGGTCCTTCACTGAGGCTGTTGCTACAGAATGTACAAGCCGAAGTCCGTGGAATGAGCATCCGTTTTGCACCAACCGAAATGGTGGGTAGTCAGATCGAAGAATTTTTAGACACACTATCCGGTATTGGTGTGCATATGACGGTATGCTCATTCCACGGTACCAACTTTTCCTCTTCACCCCCCACCCCCACCCCTTCAAAAAAACCCCCAATTATTCATATATTCACCCAATCCCACTACCCCCTTAAATCGCCCCCCCCCAAACCCACCCAAACCCACCCCCCCCCCCCCCCCCACCACCCACAGACCCACCACTACCGCCTTCACCCCCCCCCCCCCCCCCTCCACCCCCCCCCCCCCCGCCCCCCCCCCCCCCCCCCCCCCCCCCCCCGCCCCACCCCTCCACTGTGAACTGTGGTTTATTCTCTTAATGGTTTCATAGGTATACGCGATCGTAGAGGTACCACGTTGTTCCCTGCGGGGAGCTCGATGGTATTCCTATAGCCCTCGTGGCTAGGTTTGGAGTAGTCTCCTAGAGTACGGATAGGATTCTCGTCTCCCATGGTGGTTGACGAAAATAGGTTCGAAACAGATAACACGAAGAAAATATAGACTATAAGAAAGCTACTATGCGGGAATTAAATTCTCACTTGAAAGGATTCAAGCGAGTAGAACTAAGCTAAACTATGATCAAAACCTAACTATTCCCCAGGCGGCGGCGCCAAAAACTTGATGTGCGGTCGTCGTAGGACTTCAACAAGAAGTTTTACAACTCTTTAGGCAGAGCACCTAATCGTTGTAGTAGTAGTATAGGCAAGACTCGGGGGTTGTTATTGTTTACTCGAGGAATAGGTTGGGAAGGCTTGATCACAGTCTAACAGAATTCCAAGGGTTGAGAGAAGATTATTTTTTTGTGTTTTTATATTTTATAAAAGCAAGTAAAAATAATATATTGGAGAGGTTGGTTGGTTTTAGCTATTAAACTAAATAACGACTACGCTACTGGAGATAACAATAAGATAAAAGATTGTGTTTATTTAATTATGTATTACTCCCTAGATTGCTTCTTCTAGTGTTGTTGCCTTGTCACCCTTGTGATGATCTGTGTAATTATTTCCTAAGTCATGAACGAATTACACGAACCCGCCGTCTACTTAGTATTCCGCTAGAGCAACATACAAGTAAGGTAGTATGAAGACTATTACAAGCCCCCTAGGGATACACTAAGTGCATGTGAAATACATTAAAAGTGGACCAACCATATTAGGGGACAAGGTAGTATGAAGACTGTTACCTGATGGTATCCTTTCTACACAATCACGTTTTCCTAGACATAACAACAGCGATACAGACAAAAGCTGGTTTTCTAAAGCCTAACGTGCACATCCATCACAAGAAGCAACACCACTAAGATCTACATTCTAGGTTTCATACAATCATAAATAAACACATTAGAAGGTTTAGCCAAGCATGTTATAGACAAAGCAATAACATAGATGAATCAAACAACACATAAACATATTGAATGATTAAGTAAACCTTACTTGATTAAAACATGAGTTGGAGGAAGTATAATAGGGTTTTTAGGCCCTAAAATCGTCCCTAACAGCTGCTAAACGAACTAGGGTTCATACCCTCTTTTTATTCTAAAGTTACACACTTAAAACCCTAAATTCGGGTTTGTATATATAGGAAAATCGCTGTGATGGCGTCGCGTTTTAGTCGTGACGCTGTCATGATGAAGAATATTCTAGATAATGGGATGGGTCGTGTACTATGATGCCGTCGTGGAATCATGTGACGCCGTCTTGGTCTTCGTTGTGACAGCGTCACGTTGTATTGATGACGCCGTATCCGGCTGGTGAGAATATTATCTTGAGTGATGTTGGTGTAGGTTCGTAGTCTTGTCCGTTTCTTCTCCAAATGAGCTCAAGTCATGTGTAATTCATCCAAATGTCTTCCAAATGAGAAATACCTAAAAAGGAACGATTAAATACCTATTTTGGGCATAAATGCATGATTTTGCGGGGTTAAACGACCTCGAAAAAATGTATAAAATGACACATCATCATTGTTGATCAAAAGAAATCAATCAAGTGAAG
>BQNB010060744.1:0-36795 GCA_026074375.1 Tanacetum coccineum
TAGGTTATTCTTTATTGCATTTAGCTTTTTACAATCTAGTCCTAATCTATTTCCAGTTTATAGGTAGTCAAGTTAGCTTTTTGAGTCTTAATTTGAAGTTTAAAAGTAGTCATTTTATCTTGTAAAAAGCCAAAAACAAGTATGTGTCTGTCAATTTCAGCTATCCTTTTAGCTTATTTTCTTTAGGAAATTTGCTTAATTTTAGCTTATTTGTGTCATTAGTTTTTAGTACTTTATCTGTTTTTAACTTTCAGCCTAAAATCTATAGCTTATTAGTGTTTGATCTTAGCTTAAAGTTTAAGTAAAAGTCCTTTAAAGCTTCTTTTGAGTCTGCTGTCTTAACTCTTTTAAGTACTTTTCCTGCTTATTTGGTTTGCTTATTTCTTGTCCCTAGTGCTTATTAGGTCTAGGGGTATATCTGTCTTTAATTTTTTTAATTTTCTTTTTAGCTTATTGAGTCTTTAAAAGTCCAAATAGTCTTAGCTTGTTTTGTAAAAATCATGAAATCTAAAACTGTCATTTTGATTGTGCTTTTTCCTAGCTTAATAATAAGTTTCAGCAATAAGTCCCTTTATTAAATGTGCTTATTTTTACTTAGTCTTTAGCTTTTTCAAAAAGAAAAATAAAGAAAAATATTTTATAAAAAAGGACAGTCACAGGACTCGAACCTGTGACCTCCCTCACACATCACACACGTCTTACCAATGCGTCCTTGGGTCTTTTTCATAAGACCATTGCACCATTTAATATTAATACTCATTTTCAGTTTTAAGCTTAACAACTTATTTGATTTTTTCACAGCTTATAGGTTAGAGCTTATTGTTTCGTTTTTCTTTATAAACCCTAGCAATAGTTTCTAGTATTTTTATAAATTTTCTTAAATTTTTAGGATCATGTTTAGTATTTTTAATTCAATTTTTAGTATTACTTAGCTTAAAAAATAGTTTTAATTAGTTTTAAAAAAATAAAAATAATCTTTGTGTTTTAAAAAAATAGGTTAAAGCATTTTAGTTTATAAAATTTGCATTTTGAGTTTTTGGAATTTTAATTTATCATTTTTAATTAATTAGTTAGTTGATTAATTAGTTTTTAATTGATTTAAATGTCGTTAGGTTTTTAAATTTCTTTAATTTTCTAGTTTAGCGTGCCTTTATATGCTTTTCCTTTGCGTTATTAGATTTAGAAACCAAAACCAAAACTTAAATGACAATCAAGCTCGATTTTCAACATGAACGTAGATTTCTATTCACCTCTCACCGAGGAGAACGATACCCGTGTTGATTACTTATTATTCTTCCTTAAGAATAATTTGTATGATACTTTGTTTATGTATATGTATTTTATATATATATACATATATGATTACTTATTATTCTTCCTTAAGAATAATTTGTATGATACTTTGTTTATGTATATGTATTTTATATATATATATATATATATATATATATATATATATATATATATATATATATATATATATATATATATATATATTAGTGAGGGTTATTTGTTTGATACGTATCTTAAAATGAGAATATCAAAATGGCGCCGCTGCCGGGGAGAGGTTTAGCGATTTTTACGGGATTGTTCGTGTTCGAGCCTTGAAGATCCTTTCCCCGTGAAAGTTTTCGTTTTATTTTATATAAAAATACAAAAATATTTTATACTCCTATTTTTATTTTATTTTATTTTAATATTGAAAATATCCGTGTTGTCAATTGTTAAATCGGCTCACCTTTAGATTAACAAACTATAAGAGAGGTATAAGGAGGGTCGATCCTACGAACTTCGACCCGGAAAAAGAAGGTTTTTAAAAACGCTTCGCGCTTACCAGCTCCTCCGCCTCTTTTTGTGTTTTCTAGAGAGCTACCGTGCACCTTTGACTATCGGTTACCAAAACTATTTTTCTTTCTTTAATTTCTTTTCCTTATGTATTATTTTAAAAATCTATAAATATTATTCTCTATCATCTTATTCGTTTAATTCTTATTCTCTTTACCCTCTTATCCGTTAATTCTTCAACACATCTTGGTTTTCGAGGTGCTCATGGTGTGAAGGTCCGTTTAACGGTAGAAATTGTCGGCAATGCACCAATGTGAGTTTCGAAGACGAGTTTGTCCGTAACCCCGATCCTATTTCAAATAATGAAACACCCAATTTTTCCTACCCACCTTCACAGCCCCAAACATCTTCTTTCGACCAATTTCATTGTTTTGGGTATGGAGATCCGTTAGAAGATGGTGTACGTTGTCAACAGTGTACTTGCAAGTGGTGTGGATATAATCTTAGAGGAGGATTTTGTTTATTTTGCGCTTCAAGAGATGGAAATTCATCCATCGATGCTCCTAATCCAAACTCTTTCAATGATCCTCCAAACGTTTGCACTCACCTTCCACAACCCCAAAATGAATCATACTCGTGTGAATTATGTGGGAACGACGCTCATTATGGTTATGATTGTCCACCACGGGTGCCGCTTGTCTATGAGCATTAACCGGGCTACGATAATTATTATCCACAAAATTTACCGAGTTTTCCAAAACAATATCTTAATTGTGAAAAATGTAGGGGTCCTCATGAAGATTATCAATGTCAACCGTGGCATCAAAACTACCCTGAGTTTAACCCTTGCTATGATTCTAATTCTTACGTTTTTGACCAACCCACACAGTATTCCATCGATCATCAACCTCAAAGTATTCAAGAAGACCTTAATCAGCAAAGGATGAATGATGTTCTTAAAGCTGTGCAATCCTTGGTTGAAAAGTTATGTCAACAAGAGCAGGCAGCTAATCTTAGTACTCATAATCTTGAGCTTTCGCGACGTTTCAGTTCTATTTACTATGATGACGATGATGACGAGGAGAGTACTATCCCTTTGAATGAAATTTTTTCTCAAATACCTCCGTCTATTGCAATCACACATGTCTTACCGATTATGGAGCCCGAGGACTCTCTCATCATGGGGGATGAGAATCTTAGCACTATTCCTAAAAAGGAATCAGACGGATTCATAAAGTCTAGTGTTGAGGACCTTGTCCCAATCCCAAGTGAGTCCTAGGATACAACCGACAATGACAGTGAGTGTGATTTGCCTTTTTGTGATGATTCTCCCCCTCTTGACATAGTAGGGGGAAATTTTGTGACTTTCTCTAATCCTCTCTTCAATGATAATGATGCTTTTACTTCTAGTGATGACGATTCACTTCTTGAGGAGGATGTTCCGAAGGAAAATTTTAAAATTTATTCGAACCCTCTTTTTGAATTTGATGACGAATATATCTCTAGTAACGTAAATCCTCTTTTTGATGAGGTGTTAGAGAACATCGAGAGTAAGGACTCTTATGTTTCTAACCTGGATGATCTGACTTTACTTGTCACACCTCTTTCCGATGCTAATGAGGATGAGTGTTTCGACCCAGGAGGCAAAATTGATGAGATCGATGCTTTTCTAGAGATGGATATTTCTACTGATATTGAGAATGGTTATCACGATTCAGAGGGAGATATAATCTATCTTGAGAGTTTGCTTATAAATGACAGTATCCCTAATCTCCCTCCCGAGGTGTTTTTAGATCATGACCCAAAAAGCTTAAATAATAAATCTGGTAATTTAAAGAGTATGGACAAAGTTTTCGACCCCGGGATTTAGGAGAAAATTTTTTCTCCAACATATGTGAAATTACCCTTTGAGGATCGTCATTATCTTTCCCTCACATATGTTATCCGAATTTTTCTTCCTTATTTAACCATATATTGGAATCTCCTTTCTTCTCCTCCACCTGAGTTGAGGAACTATTTTTTGGCCCCGGCATCTCCGCTTTTCATTTTTCTTCTCTAGAACAGGTGACATCTCATCGGAGTGGAACTTTCATGTGCTTCAATGTTTATCCAAACATCTTGAATAAAAGTCTGATGGAGATTTGCTCTTCCACATGTTTCGACCCTAATATCACGATGATATGGGGAGAGTCAAGCTAGAGACTCACACAAAAACAAGCGCTTCTCGGGAGGCAACCCGTGGTTTCTATCTACTTTTTCTATTTTCTAATAAGTGTGACGTGAGGAGGCTCGCCTCTTTCTTTCTCGTGTTTCATGTTTTGTGTATTATGTCCAGGATTGCCCTGGATTATGAAGACTCGTGCTCGTGGTTTTGTCCATTGTTCACTCGATCTTCAATCCGTAGCATGCTTTTATATGGGAATCTGATATCCTAGATCTTATTGATTCACGTTTATCTATTAGCATAATTAATAAACGGCTTTAGATTTACGTAGATACCCTTTAAACATTGAGGACAATGTTTAGTTCTAGTATGGGGGGATCATTCGATTCGATCTTACTTGCATTTGCCTTGTCTTCACGTAACCCTGTTTTACCACCAAAAATATGTAATTTTTTGTCAAAATTAAAATTTTTTCAAAAATAAAATAAGTGTTTTGACACGAATTTTTTGTCTTTTTAAGAATAAATTTTGACTTGATCGAGCATGTTGCGCTCTAGCTTGCCCCTTAACCTATATAAATTTAAGCTTTTGCTAGTCTTTTATACAAGAAGCTTTAAAACGCGAATTCTAGCTTGAAAAAGCCAAGAGTTTGCAAGTTTCCATAATAGACTTTAAATATACAAAGTTTGATTTTATTAGACTAAGCATTCGCGAATCCTTTTATTAAAGGTTTTAAATTTGTGAAGAACGAAAAATGATAGAGTTTTATATAAGTTAGATGCTAAGCGTGGAGTAATTGGATCTCTTTAGAGCTCATAGAGGTTAATTGTGGCTTTTTTCTCCCATCAGCTTAATAAACGTTGAATAAATAAAGTTACTTTGGTTTTTCCGATTCTTAGTTTAAATCCCTTCATAGAGATTCCTTCTAGTGAAAGTAAGGTACACATCGAGGTTTTGTCAGTGTTGTGGGGAAATAGGCTACTGGGTCTTGTCGGTTAGGACGCCCGATGTCACGGTAGCTAAAATACCAAGGACTTGAAATTTGGCTAATAATAATAATAAGAATAATGTAATAAACCGAAGCGGAAATAAGACTTCTGGATCATGGTCGGCTCGCATACCGATGTGACAGTCGTTTAAAGGGTGGAGGTAATAATAATAATAAAAACTGTGGGCTGATAAAAGTTTACTGTCTCTGGCCGGTTCGCTCCAGATGTGGCAGTCTTCAAAAGAAGGCCCATAGTAAGAATAATAATCTGAGACTGATAAAAGTTTGCTACATATGGTCGTTTCGCTCCCGATGTTGCAGCCTTAAAAAAGGTCGAGGAAATTACTGAGGTCGAAATAAGACTACTGGCTCTTGTCGGTTAGGACGCCCGATGTGTCAGTTTTTTAAAGGATCGAGGTTTAATACTGTTGTAATAATAATAATAATAATAAAGCCAAAATTTGACTCCGGCGTTATCTAAATAAAGCCTTCATCTCTGGACTCGTAGTTGAGTTGTTTCGGATGAAATAAAAAAGATAACCCCTAAATCATGCGAAATTAGAACCTTAATGTGGACCTTATTCTCACCATATCGTCTTTTTAGGAAAGGATTTCAAACTAATTATTTTCTAAACCGGGTTTACTTTATATGAATAAGGACTTAATTTATTTGTCACCAATAATAAGAATAAGTCCTTTAGAGATTTAGGAATAAGGAAGCGAAAAGTACCAATGCGTACACAATTAGCATTTATGCGTAGTGTTAGCATCTTAACTTGTATTTAACAATGATTTCGTTTTTAAGCTTGGTTTGAGGCAGGTGAAAAATCGAGGACGATGAATTTATCCTTTTGACACTATTCAAAGTGTTTCTTTTTCCATGATCCTAAAAGTTATAATGAAAGCCGATCATGTTGTCACTTGTGAAAAATTAATATATGCATATATATAAAAATGGTAAAACGGGGGGCTTTTCAAAACTAGTGATTTCTTAATTCCCTTAGATGAACACTTAGCTACTTTTCGAAGTAATTAGTCTAAGGGGGTTGAAATTTTTGGTTTTTTAAGTATGTATTTATGACATTGCGTGAGGACACGGCAATAGCTTAGTATGGGAGATTTTTGATATGTGTTTAATCACATATCATTTTTCCTTATTAAAATGAGATTAATCGACCAAAAATACACGAAAAATGCATTGTATATGTGTGTATTGTGAATTGTGATGTGCAGGTATCGGAGATATCAAAAAAAGGACAAAAAACGAAGCCAAATTGGACAAAACAGAGCACGGGATTAGAAGAGCATGAGAAATACAAAGCCGAAGGCGTATTCATTTTTAATGTGCCAACCCGTAACCCGTTTCATAGGCCGGGTCAGCCCATTAACAATTGAATAATAAAATCATTAAGCCTAAAAATTCATGTCCAAAATCCATATCTAAATCCATGTATTATCTATCCAAGCCCAAGTATAAGTTCAAGCCTAATTCATTAACCGGGTCAAAGTACATGTCAACACTCATACACCTTTATCCAGTCAAAGTATTATGTAACACCCCCAAAATGGGTCGCAGCGGAATATGGGTTTGGGAGCGTTACTTCATAGATCAACAGCACAAGATATATAAGAACGACTTTTAAAAGTGTCGTTTAAAACCGATACATTGGATTTAGCAAAATGTTTGGTACAAAAGCCCGAAGCTTTACTTGTTCATTATTAAATTATACAAAGATTCCAGTTCATAATAAATGTTCCTCCAAAATGTAATGCAACCAAATCTTTAATGCAAATGACTTCCAAAATAACGACCACCAATGTATCCCTTGTCTTGTACCTCATTGATCTCCTGAGAAAACATGCTTTAAAACGTCAACAATAATGTTGGTGAATTCATAGGTTTGTAAATTGTATGAGTGTAGGACCGCAATTGTTTAGAGTGTGTATTGCATGGTATACAATATCCAAAACAGTAAGTATTGCATGGTATACAATATTCAAAACAGTAAGTCGTGAGTTTGCATGGTATACAAATATTCAAAGCAGTAAAGTGTTGATTGGTATACAGTATCCAGATACAGTAAGTATTGCATGGTATACATATCCCAATACAGTAGTATTGCATGGTTATGGCAATATCCAAAACAGTAAGTTATTTCAAAGTTACTTGGCGTTTTCACAATTGTTAAATACAAAGCATGTTCTCACCCCAAAACTTATAAATCATTGTAAAATGTAAAACATGGGGCTATGAACTCACCTCGAGTGGATGAGTCTAACAATGTAAATCAAATGCGTGAAAAAATGCTGTCTCAAATACGCCGAGTGCAACCTAATTATTCATTTAGGTCGATATATGTACTATATCAACATTTGGTGTAACTACTACCATGTATAATTCTATATAGCTCAATCACCATCTAATCGTTTTAGTGAAATCATATTTATAAAGTTAAAACGTTTATAAATACGCCTTTGGTAAAAATGACATAACTTTCATGTTTCAAGTCCGTTTCTTGCGTTTTTTGTCCTCACTTTTGTATTAAAGACGAGTTATCGAATTTGACGTTTTCATATCTTTACTTTAGTCCTCTGTATGAACAGTGATTTTTATTTGTTCATACAGTTTTAAAACTTTATTTTTATAACTTTACTTTATCGTAAAACCATAATAAATGTCTAATATTTTTTGCGTTTCTAGCTCCGTTTTAGCGATTCTTTTAGGAGTATGTCTTCGTTATTGAAGTTCTCTATCATTTATTGATGTTTTTCAAAATATATGTTTCTGTCATGAATAGTAACTTTTACGTTCATTAGTTTTATAAAATTACTTTTATAACTTTAATCTATCGTAAAACGTCGTATTTATTTCGGTTTTAGCTCCGTTTTTAGTTATCTTTCGAGAAGTTCTCGTAGTTAAAAGTTCTATCATATATATGAGGTTTTCTAAAATAAAATGTCCATGATGAACATACTTTTTATAAAATTTATTTATAAATCCTAAGGTATTTAATGTAAAAAGTATTATTTATCGTATCTTTTTCGTTAATTAATCCTATTTTTGATTTCTTACATTTTTAGAATTTACATCTTGATGGTGGTACTATCTTTATAAAATGTAAAACCTACTATCTTGAATTCTAAATCAAACAGCCCTTTTAAAATCCATTTGTATACTTTTTTTTTATTAATTGTTTGTTTACACTTTTCAATTTAGTAAATTACCACAAGTTTATAGTCTTATTTATCATATGTGTTACTTATAATAATGTCCATATCTTGTCATGAGTCCATATTATCAAGTCCTTTATAACACCATTAAATCACAACTTACTTGGTAACTTTTAATTACAAGTTTATAAGTAAAACCCTAATTTAACAGTTTGTACTAGACTTTTTTTAAATAAACAATAGTGTACATGACTTATACTTCCTTATAACATCATTTTGGCATCCTTATAAACTAAATAAAAGTCATGATGCAAGATATCAAGTCATTTACCCCACTTTTACTTGAAACTTATTAAGTGACTTTAAAAACCCTAATTTGTATATATACATTTTTACACTTAACCAACATGGTATAATACTTATATATCCATTACATTAGTGTGATAATTACCAACAAAACATATATAGTAAAAGTGTTACAAATCAAATTAATTCAAAAGTAAAAATCCTTTTTACATGTTCAAAAGTCCTAAATGGTGATTTTACTATATAGAACATATATACACATAAAATCATAATTATGAAAAGATGAGAGCTTTTAGATAACCTTAGAGTGATGTATGATGATGAGATATATGCTCTAAACCCTTGTTTAGACTTTAAACCTAGCTTTTCAACAACTATGAAACCATAATCCAAACAATAGAAACCCTAATCATGCTATAACTTGATTAAACTTTGGCTATTGCTTCACCACCCCTTCAAAACAACCTTTAGGTTACATAGGAATGATTTGTGAATTGATTGTATGGTCTTAGAAAATTTCAAGCTAATGGACTTTGACTAAAATGGGGTCGTTTGATGTCCGTGGCCTTAAGAGGAGAGTCAAAAAGGGGAGATGGTTTTTGATTTTCTAAAGTGTTAGTGTTGAATGAGTACTACTTGAAAGTATACTTCACTATATAATTACAAGCTAGTTCAAAGATGAAATAGAAGTTTCTAAGACAAGATGAGGGTCTGGAGGGAGAATAGTAGTCAGGTATTTATGAAGAAAAATAGTGGATGTTCCCTTATTGTGAGAATCATCCCATGAAACATTGGAGATGTGTTTTTTAAAGGTATTATTTTGTATATATCATGCCATATCTGGTTTTATATGTATATGTAGATATGTTTTTTCTATGTTTTGGAGTATTGGGTATAATCGTGACGTGGGTAAATTTGTTGAGCGTAGAACGTTTGGTTGGGTTGGTTCACGGGTATGCCTAAACGAATTTTATCGCAAACGTAAATCACTTTACGCATACCAATAAAATAAAGATGATACAAAGTTAATAATTATCCTCAAAATAATTACTTAACACTTGCTTGATGTAAACATTTAATCGTTTGATTCCCGTTTATATTGAATGATATTTTTTAGCTTACGCGATTTAATTTATCGTTGGAAATTAAAGTGAACGCGTAAAAGTTTAAAATAAATAATTGGATGTTCATTGAAGTAAAAAGGTGTGAAAATGTGAGTTGTTACATATTAACCAGCCATGATTTACTGTACATCTCCTTCCTCCCTTTTTGCCCTGCAACAAGTACGAGTAAAAACCCATTCACCTATACACTCCAATACTTCTAGAAGCCACCTAACACGTATGATACAGCTTGACACGCTGGCAATCCTAATAACTCCTATTGGCTACAAAAACGTGGTAGTAATCCAAGGGCTTAAAGAGATGGATTGGGAGTTTGTTAGAGATCAAGGGCTGAGAATGAAGGCTAAGGACGCTCCTCCTCGCCTAGAAGCTTCCCTCAGATGCTATAAATAGATAGATCATTCACACAGTAGAAGATATCTAGAGTAGGAGTAATGTAGAAGTAGTGTAGTTAGCTTTTTAAGTGTAATTTTAGCTTATTGTCATTTTCATTATTGTAATTTTCATTTCAAAACTTGTAATTTCTTTTCAATAAAAAAAAGTTCAGTTTCAGTTAATTATGTTTACATTCTATTTTTACTTTAATGCTATTATTGTTTAAATGTGTTTAAAATAATCTAATAAGCTCAATAAGCTCTAATTTCCTAATAAGCTATCACTTATTCAGTTAAGCTTGTTTAAAGCTTAACTGAATAAGCTTATCACTCAAATTACTTCAAAAGTCTCTATAAGCTATATTATGGAAGATAAGCTAGAAAGGGAAGGGCTTATAGGTTTTACCAGCTTGTTTTCAACAAGCTGGAGCTTGTAGATAAGCTCTATAGAGCATTTAAGTCCTTGTTTAAGCAAAGGACCATGTATGTTTCTAATTTCATTTCCTAGCTTAATTTTCTAGTCAGCTTATTATTTTGATTAATTTGTTCTTATTGTTGCTTATATGTGCTTATTATTCTTAATGTTAGCTTAATATGTTTAGTTGGTAGCTTAGAAGTAGTTTCATTTGAATTTTAGTAAAACTGCTTAGTTTTTAGTTAACACAGCTTATTAGTGTAGCTTATTGATAAGTGCTTATTCTCTTTCGATTTTTGCTTAATTGTCTTCCTTAATCGTTATGCTTAATCTGTTTTTGCGTTTTGAAGGTTAACTAGGTCTGTTTTTGGTTTAAAATGGCTTTTAATATTTTAAAGGGGTGTTTGGGACAAGGAAGTATAACATGGTAAAATAAAGCATATTATGTTTTTGGTTCACAAATCAATTTGCATAAGCTCTAAATTAGGATTAAAGTTAGTTTTAATTAGCTTAGAGTTGTTTTTGTTAAGTTTTTAAGTTTGAGTTATAATATGTTCAAGTATGTAGGTTTATAGTTTGCTAAAAAAGCTCTTTTTGACAATTATCTTAAAAGCTTGCTTGAGTTGTGTTCTTTGTGCTTAAAATAAGTTAGAAATGCATCCTTACAAATCTGTATTGAGTCATAATCTTAGGACAAACCTAGAGTGAATTTTTGGTCAAAAACAGTTAAGTAGTAGAATTTGGTTTCAAGCTTAAATGTCCTTATTATGCAGATTATTTGAGTTCTTATTCTAGCTTAATTTAGGTTATTCTTTGTTGCATTTAGCTTTTTACAATCTAGTCCTAATCTGTTTCTAGTTTATAGGTAGTCAAGTTAGCTTTTTCAGTCTTAATTTGATGTTTAAAAGTAGTCATTTTATCTTATAAAAAGCCAAAAACAAGTATGTGTCTGTCAATTTCAGTTGTCCTTTTAGCTTATTTTCTTTAGGAAATTTGCTTAATTTCAGCTTATTTGTGTCATTAGTTTTTAGTACTTTATCTGTTTTCAACGTTCAGCTTAAAATCTATAGCTTATTAGTGTTTGATCTTAGCTTAAAGTTTAAGTAAACGTCCTTTAAAGCTTCTTTTGAGTCAACTGTCTTAACTCTTTTAAGTACTTTTCCTGCTTATTTGGTTTGCTTATTTCTTGTCCCTAGTGCTTATTAGGTCTAGGGGTATATCTGTCTTTAGTTTTTTTTAGTGTTCTTTTTAGCTTATTGAGTCTTTAGAAGTCCAAATAGTCTTAGCTTGTTTTGTAAAAATCATGAAATCTAAGACTGTCATTTTGATTGTGTTTTTTCCTAGCTTAATAATAAGTTTTAGCAATATGTTCCTTTATTAAATGTGCTTATTTTTACTTAGTGTTTAGCTTTTTCAAAAAGAAAAGTAAAAAAAATGTTTTATAAAAAGGGACAGTCATAAGACTCGAACCTGTGACCTCCCTCACACATCACACACGTCTTACCAATGCGCCCTGAGTCTTTTTCATAAGACCATTGCACCATTTAATATTAATACTCATTTTCAGTTTTAAGCTTAACAACTTATTTGATTTTTTCGCAACTTATATGTTAGAGCTTATTGTTTCGCTTTTCTTTATAAACCCTAGGAATAGTTTCTAGTATTTTTATAAATTTTCTTTAATTTTTTAGATCAAGTTTAGTATTTTTAATTCAATTTTTAGTATTACTTAGTTTAAAAAAATAGTTTTAATTAGTTTAAAAAAAATTATTTTTGTGTTTTAAAAAAAATAGGTTAAAGTATTTTAGTTTAGAAAATTTGCATTTTGAGTTTTTGAAATTTTAATTTATCATTTTTAATTAATTAGTTAGTTGATTAATTAGTTTTTAATTGATTTAAATGTCGTTAGGTTTTTAAATTGCTTTAATTTTCTAGTTTAGCGTGCCTTAATATGCTTTCCTTTTGCGTTATTAGATTTAGAAACCAAAACTTAAATGACAATCAAGCTCGATTTTCAACATGAATGTAGATTTCCATTCACCTCTCACCGAGGAGAACGATACCCGTGTTGATTACTTATTATTCTTTCCTAAGAATAATTTGTATGATACTTTGCTTATGTATATGTATTATATATATATATATATATATATATATATATATATATATATATATATATATATATATATATATATATATATATATATATATATTATTGAGAGTTATTTGTTTGATACGTATCTTAAAATGAGAATATCAAGCATTCCCACCAAACCTCTTCTCAACAGCCTGCAGCAATGACTTGGCATCTTTGATGGAGTTAAACTTCAATTGATGTTCATTAGGGATGCCCATCAATAAAGTGCTTCTTGCCTTCAACTCTAACGTCCTTTGTACCTTTTCTTTAGCAGTTGTAGGAGTAATTGTAGTCTCAACACCTTCAACAACTTTTGTTATTAGAGGCTCATTACCATTCGCTATGACTTCCCATAGAGAATAATCAATTATCTGGATGTACTATTCCATCCTCATCCTCCAAAGCTCATACTCACTTGGTTTGAGCATAGGCACTTTTGATGCAGCCACCATATGTGCTGAGTCATGATCCATCTCTTTGTAACAAACAAACCTTGTGTGTAAAAGCAGTTTCTTCTTATTCAAAGCTTCTCAACAAGAAGCTCTGATACCACTAGTTGATCCCACTTGAGTAGATCTTGAATTCCTTAGCTTGTGTAAGGTTTAGTTATGCTAAATAAATCCAACACAACTATGATAGAAACTTTGTAAAATATATCAAAGATTATACGGAATCTAATCTTTGATCAATAAGATGAATATGCAATAGAACAGTAATTCTAATGAACACACAGATTAACAAATAAAGCTTCAATATATTAATACGAATACTCTAACTAGTATTAGGGTTACAAAACCTTGAAGCTATAACGATATGAAAACAAAAGATTTCTAAATATCAAACTCTATGCCCTAGGACCTCCTTTTATACACCAAGGAGTCCTAGTCGATTTACAATATATTCATAACACTTAGAATATTTTCTATGATCTATTATATAAATAACTAATACTTATCACGTAAGTATTCTTGATCTCCAATCAATATTTATCCTTTCTTTTATCTCTATCCATTCTATGACAGTAGAAACTCTTTTAGCAGTGTTAATCTTTGAGCAGTTGTAACTTTTGTACTAGCAACATTAATTTAGCACCAGCAGTAGTAACTTATACACCAGCAGCATTAACTATGTACAAGCAGTAGTAACTACTTAGAATATTTTCTTCAATCTTCACTAGCAGTACTAACTTTACACTAGCAGTACTAACTTTATACTAGCAGTACTAATATATACTAGCAGTAGTAACTGTGAACTACCAGTACTGACTTTATACTAGCAGCACTAACTACTTAGCATATTTTTCATTAAAGTTAATGAACAACACTAACATTTGCTTAACAGCAGTAATACAAACCTTAGCAGCAGTAACTCCAAAATCATCAAGAAGTCTTTTAATCCCAACAGTACTAGATAATATAGATAATAATAAGAATCTCTAATAGTTATGTAAACATGTTTATTTCTGTTTCCCACTTATCATATCTGTGAGAGTTTGTCCAATTGATCTTAACCCTTCTCGGTGAGCATCTCGTTGTTAAGTTTAAAGGCTTATGGTTTTAGAGAGGTAAGTGTTTGAGTATTGACTTACATGAGTAGGGTTTTGACGGACTCTAGAAACAACATTGGACAAGGAAGAGCCATTTTGAGAAGGAGAAGAAGAGTTAGAATGAAATGATTCTTCATTATTTTCATCAATGGTGTCATCCAACGGACGAGATGAGGATTGATGATTTAGAGTGGTGGAAGAGAAGCTAGCATTTGAGTCACGAGGTCTTTTTTTGCCGTGATCCGATCGCGTCTTTTGCTCATAATGAGGAGTGAGGGGATGCATGACTCGATCATGTGAGAGATAGTGGTCAATTGCTAGCTTAAGAGAGACAGACACAACATGTTTGAACAATCTAGTTAGAAGCATTCCATAAGGTAAGAGTTCATTAGGTTTATTTTGAGTGAGAGAGAATGACTTAATTTGTATGACAAAATTGACCACAAAATGAGAGAGATGACTTATTTTGTATGACAAAATTGACCATAAAATGACCCTTGGAGTTATAGTTAAACGTGAGTTGACTATAAAACTCGAGAACAAAACAAGGAATAATTTGTACGTTTATGTTCAACAAATAATCAAAACTAATTAATCCAAACTTAGCATGGATATGACTCATGTTTTTAAAGTTTTGACTCACAACCCTACCCTCATAAAAGTACCATTTTCAAGGCTTGCAATGGTGTTTCTTAATGGTTGATTGAATTCATTTGATATGAGTGGGATGTAGTTACGGGTCTTTTGGTGATCTTATCCGGTGATTCGAAGCATTGTCACCTAAAACAAAAATATTATGGTCATGTTTTATAGTCTTGAACTTGTAATGTTTTACTCACAATGTTCCTAGTGTGTGCCTAAATGTGACAAATATGGAGTAACAATTAACTCGACCTAAAAATAAAATCCTAAGAGTTAATCCAAATGCTCCTTAATTTGATTTTGTTCATCCAAACATGTCGACAAATACATATGAATTATGTATCTCGACCTTTGTTCATGAGATCATTATGCATGTGTTTAAAAACATTTTTAAGTTGTATTAACAGTGCATAACAACAATTTTATTATGTTCCTAACGTGAGTGATTTGAAAAATAATATTTGATTTTGGTTCGAATTCACTTTTTCAACAAACTCACTAGTGTATGCAAATCCTATGTCTAAGGAAAGCATATTAGTTATACATTGTATCCTAGTAGTCCTAATTGTACAAAATTGAAAGAAAAACGAAAAATCCTCAATTTCAATTTTTGTGTTCATCATGAACCCTTGACTCAAATTGAAAGAAAATAGATGAAATGACTTACAATTGATGATGTTGATGATGTTAGAAATGATTGGGTGTGTTGATTTTATCTTCAATTAGTGTTTTAATGGTTGATTTTGAGTTTTGGGTTGTTTTTGGTCGTGTTCGTCGCTGCAGCAGGGAGAAGGAGTGTTTGTTTTTGAGTTTTGAAGAAATTTTAACTAAGTATAAATTTTGGTGTCTGCTATTGGCGGTGCCATATCTATCAGGGGCCCGCCTAAGATGGGTTGGGGGCCGCCTGAGAAATAGGGGCCGCCCGCATTGTGAAATTTTTAGACTTTTAAATTTTGACACAAATTTACTAGGAAGAGTGACTAATTAATTTGCATTTCGCGAATTAAAAATACCTAACTAGCTTCGTATGAAGCAGTTAAATTTTCACGACGCGGAATGAAACGCGGACCAGAATTGAGACAGAAGAAAGAGGAGTGGACTAATACGATTTATGGAATGTGTTCCATCATTCCTAAACCAAGACGTAGATAGTTAAACGGTTCACATTTAAGGGGTTTCTTATGAATGTCAACGATGTTGTCGACGGACGACACTTTTTCGATTGAGAAATGTCCTTTCTGGACATTATCACAAAGAAAGTGGTGACGAATTTTGATATGTTTGGTTCGAAAATGTTGCATCAGGTTTTTGCTAAGGTCAATTGCGCCTTTATTGTCGCACATGATCGGGACGTCGTCGAGTTGAACGTCGTAGTCGATAAGAGCTTGTTTCATTCATATTAATTGTTGACATGCCTTTCCGGCGGTTACGTATTCGGCTTCGGTAGTGGATATAGCAAGAGTGGTTTGTTTCTTCGAGAACCAAGATGTCAAACAACATCCTACGAACGTACAAATACGGCTAGTGCTCTTTCGGTCCACATAATCTTCCGCATGATCAGAGTCGGCATATACTACTGTTTCTATGCCGGTCCCCTTAGGATACCATAATTCTAAGTGCGTAGTGCCTTTAATGTATCGGAAGATACGCTTAACCGCTTCAAGGTGAGAGGTTTTGGGAGCCTCTTGGAAGCGGGCACAAAGGCAGACACTAAACATGATATCGGGTCTACTTGCCGTTAGATATAATAAACTACCTATCATGCCTCGATACTTGGTACTATCTACCGACTCACACTCTTTGTCTTTCATGATTTTTCTATCGGAGGATATAGGGGTTTTCATTGGTTTAGATTCTTCTAAGCCAAATTTCTTAAGCATTTCTTTAATATATTTAGATTGAGTTCACCCATCATGCTCATCTCAAACTCATCATGCATGATTTTGGCAAATTCATCACACATGTCTTGACAAGTCGAGCCGAATATAATGTCGTCGACATATATTTGAACGATGATAGGGTTTGAACTTTTCTTCTTGGTAAAAAGTATGTTATCTACCATTCCCATTTTGTATTCATGTTTAATGAGAAAAGCTTTTAATCTGTCATACCAAGCTTTGGGTGCTTATTTAAGAGCGTATAAAGCTTTCTTAAGTTTATAAACATGGTCGGGTTTTTCAAAATCAATGAATCCTAGAGGTTGTGCCACATATACCTCCTCATTGATAAAACCGTACAGGAATGCACTTTTTACATCCATTTGAAATAGCTTAAAATCTAAAGCACAAGCATAAGCTAATAGTATCCTAATCGACTCAATTCTAGCAACTAAGGCATAAGTTTCATCATAATCGATGCCCTCTTGTTGATTATAACCTTGAGCAACTAACCTAGCCTTATTTCGAGAAACAATACCATTCTCGTCTAACTTATTTCTAAACACCCACTTAGTTCCTATGATTGTCATATTCCTAGGTTGTGGAACTAACTCCCAAACATTGTTAGCAATGAATTGATTTAATTCTTCTTGCATGGAGACTATCCAACTATCATCCGTTAAGGCTTTATTCACATTCTTAGGTTCTATAGTTGATATAAAACAAAAGAAGTTACTTTGGTTTTGGGCTTGTGATCTAAGGGTTCTTTGGTTAAGGTTTCCTATGACATTTTCTAATGGATGGTTCCTAAATTCCTTAATATTGACTATTTCATCAATCTCTAAAGTTTCATCCTCAATGTCATTTTCTAGGTTTTTCTTTTTGGTAACCTTAATTGCTTCTTCTTCATCTAAGTCATCATCCACCAAGGGTGATGTCTTAGAGGGTGGAGGAGTTTCATCGAATGTCACGTTGAGTGATTCTTCGACTTTCCTAGTATGTTTGTTAAGGATGATGTAGGCTTTACTATTTTGCGAGTAACCTAAAAAGATACCTTCGTATGACTTTGGGTCAAACTTTGTAAGGTAGTCTTTAGTGTATGAAGCACTTGCTTCCAAACACTCTAAAGTAATCTAGAGTAGGTTTTCTACCTTTTAAGTGTTCGTAAGGTGTTTTTCCTAAGATGGCTCTAATTAGGATTTGGTTGAGAATGTATGTTGAAGTATCTACTGCATTACACTAAAACTTTTGTGGTAACGATTGCTCATTCAACATAGTCCTACTCATTTCTTGAAATGTCCTATTTTTTCTTTCAACCACGCCATGTGATTGAGGAGTGCATGGAGCTGAGAAGTTATATGTAATTCCATTAGCATTACAAAACTCTTAAAATTGCACCTCATTATCAAATTCCCTACCATGGTCGGTTCTTATTGACACTATTGTACAACCTAATTGGTTTTGAATTTTCTTACTAAATATTTTGAATTGATCGAAGGCTTCAGTTTTGTCCTGAAGGAATCTAGTCCAAGTATACCTAGAGTAGTCATCTACTATGACTAAGGTGTAGCGGTTTCCTCCGTAACTCCGTACGAAGGATGGACCGAAAAGATCCATATGAAGGAGTTCTAACCATCTAGTCGTTGAGTCTATATTCTTAGCCTCTTGACTAGCGTGAGCTTGTTTTCTAATTTTGCAAGCATCACAGAAGTGTTGATTAAACTTAAGCTTAGGTAAGTTTCTAGCTAATTCCTTGGATGATAATGATTAAATAAGACGCATATTTACGTGACCTAATCTCCTATGCCACAACGTGGAATTTTCATCAATCGTTGCTAGACAAATTTGGTCTTTAGGCTTATTTCCTAATTTCATCACATATAAGCCTTTCTTCCTAATATCTCTACCTATGATCTTACCATTCTTAGTGATTTCACTATCATGTTCAAAGAAAGTTACTCTACACTTATTATCACATATTTGTCCTATACTTAACAAGTTGAATCTTAAGTTATCTACATGTTCTACATTATCTATTTTGAGAGAGTCATTCGAAATCGTACCTTTGCTGATGATGTTACCGCAAATATTGCTACCAAAAATGACATTACATCCGTTGTATGCCTTGTAGCTTGAGAAGATCTTTCGGTTACCCGTCATATGTTTGGAGCATCCACTATCCTTTATCCACTCATCGGGTTCCAAGTCGACTCAAAGGCATATCTATTTATATAAGGCAATACCTCAAACATTTGGTCCCTAATATCTTATGGGTCCAAAGTTGTTGGTGCTAAACATCCCTTGCATTTGATGCAATTGGTTAGGATGTGGGAATGGAAGACACATTTCTTTTTGGTTGCGGTGTCTTAGGACGAGGATAATTATTGATGACACTTCTAGGTGGTGGAGTATTTGATCTAAAATTAGATTTTGAAAATCCAACTCCGGGTTTTGACTATGGCTTATAAAATTGTTTAACTTTATTATCACTAGCAACAAGGAACTTTGACATTGTTTACTATTATGTGTTTTGGTCTAGGACCTAAAATAGATTTTTGAAAAGACACGCTTTTCTCAAATCCAGGCATAACTGCTGGTGGTCCCATAATTATTTTGGGGGCTGCCTGTATAATATGGGGGCCACCCATATTTATGGGACCTCCATCAGAGGATGCCTTTTTCTGAGCCTTCACAAATTTTATTTCTTTTGTTCCACTAGATGATGCTTCAAATGAGCTAAACCCTGAACCTAATTTTTCACCGGAGGCTTTTTGATTGCTTAGCATTTCATTTAAACAGTGTGTACTCTTTTCAAATTTATTTAATCTAATGGCTTCCTTTTTGAGTTTTTCATTCTCAACTTTAAGCATATGACATTTTACACATTCGAGATCAACTCCATTGTTTTTCTCGAGTGTAGACACTTTTTCTTTTAGAATACTAAGTTCTTTTTCTAGATTATTTCTAGTGACTTTTAATTTTTTGTTTTTAGTGATTATCTTTAAACTCATTTTGCACAGTTTATCATATTCATTATCTAAAACTAAATCATCTATGGATGAGTTTTCAGCACTAAAGTAAGAGGATTCGGAACATACCTCACTTGATGCTTGAGCTACAAGACACGTTTCGTCTTTGACCTTCTCATCATCTTCTTCACCGCTATCACTCCAAGAACCTCCGACAAAAGCTCTTTGGTTCTTGTCTTTCGATGGTTTTGGACATTCTCCAGTAAGATGATTTGGGTCGCCACATCTAAAGCATTTTCTATCGCCTTTACCGTTCTTGTCATCGCGGCTTCCTTGGAACGTCTTTTTGTCGTTTCGAGGTTGTCTCACAAATCTACCTATTCTCTTAAAGAACTTCTTGAAGCCTTTAACCGCCATGGCGTATTCTTCATCTTGACTTCCGGAAGTCGAACACTCTTCATCACTAGATTCTTTCTTAGCCTTTAAAGCAAGAGATTTTCTTTCTCCCTTAGCTTTGACTATTTTAGAATCTTTCTTGATGATCATCTCGTGAAATTTGAGATTCCCGAGGAGTTCATCAAGTGATAGTGATGTTAAGTCTTTTGATTCTTCAATTGTCGTGACCTTTGCTCTCCATTTACGATGTAGAGCTATAAGAAACTTCCTAACATTATTATTGCTAGAATAACCTTCATCAAGAGCTTTTAGACTAGTAATAATAGTATTAAATCTAGCAAACGCACTATCTATAGTTTCGTCTTCAAAAATGATGAATTGTTCATATTGTTGTACCAAAAGGTCGATCTTGTTATCTTTGACTTGGTTAGTACCTTGATGGGTGATTAACAAAGTTTTCCAAATCTCTTTTGCCTTATTACACATAAAAATTCTTTCATATTCTTTTCATGGCAAAGCATTGTAAATAACCATTTTAGCTTCGTTATTGTTCGCAAGCTTCTTTTTAAGATCGTCACTTTGTTTTTCAAAAGGTATAACCTCATCTAATTTGGTTTCCAAATTTTGTTGAATAGGTTAAAAATCACCGTTAGTAATAACATGCCAAAGATCAAGATCTTTTGATTTAACATATGTCTCAAATCTATTTTCCAATAAATAAAATGTCACTTTTAAAAAGTGGTGGTCTTTGCATGGATTGCCCTTCTAGATATTTGTCGGAATCCATAGATCGATCCAAGCTTTAAAATACAGTATATTTTAAAAATCTTTAGTGACCTTGGCTTCTAATACTAATTGTGGAAACTAGAAGGGGGGGTTGAATAGTTTACAGGTTCGTTTTACGTTTTAAAAGTTTGCTTTCAAAATACTTAGATTCAAGTTGTATGTTCAACCAATCAACAATATGAATCAACAAAGTGAATATCTAAACTAATACTAAATAGCAATCACAACAATATAAAAGGATGAGAGAAGGAACAACCAAACCAAGACACGAAGATTTATAGTGGTTCGGTTACGAAGCTCTTCTTCGCCCTACTCCACTTCCCGAGTATCCTACTCGATATTTCACTATGTCAACAAGCTCTCTTCAGGCGGAGAAAACTGTTTACACGTCGCTTATGTTATTTTCCGACACTAAGCTAAATGTCGAGTCCTAAACTTAGCTAGAACCAATCTACCACTTCAAAATCACTATACACTCACAATATCTACACTATCGAATATACACACAATCCGAATCACACAACTACACAAGATAGTTACAATAGAGATTTGATACTTAGAAGAAGAGAAGAGAGATCACTAAATAATAATTCGTTTCTTGGCGAATACGAATGTTCTTCTCTTGCACTTGATTGAGAATGGAGAGATGAGAAGAAGAGATTAGATCACTTATAACAAGATCTAAGAATGTTAGCGATCAAGAGATTTAGAGAGAGAAAGAAGATTTTTAGAGAGAGAAAGTTATCTAAAAATTTCGTGCAAAGAGGTCTGATTTTCGGCTGGGAATGGAGCAGTATTTATAGGTAGGAAAACCCAATGGATCACTGAGGGCGGTCTCGGTGGTCCCAGATATACCTGGGGGCCGCCAGGCCTATAAGGGGGGGCGCCCAGTAGACTACGCTCCTGTTTTTGTCTTTTTGTGGGGAATGTTGTATCTGTTATGGAACCTTCCATTTTGGAGGGAAAATTTGAATTTCAAATTTTAAGTTTTTATATAAAACTTTTTTAATTAGAAAATATTTTGTATAATTATCTTTGTGAAATACTTTTGTAAAAATGTGATGGATAAGAGAAAAATATTTTCTTGATCACTAATCATGCTTAATGATTTGTTTGTTCATACCTTAAGTGATTACTAATCTTGAAAATAGAATTTTACGATTAAGAATTTGTAAACGTTTATTTTTATCATAAACGTTTTTACATTTTGTTATTATCAAAACATTGAGAGGTTGAAAAATATAAATAACGTTTTTAGACATTATTTGTATTAAAACATAGTTTTATAGATTGGAACAAAATAACATAACAAAAACGTGCTTTTAAGCCTTAATAGGCACTTTGCGGGTACAAGATAGGCACACGCCGTCTTGTACCCATGTCTTACCTATGAGAACACCAAGATTATGAAGAGATGAAGATGAGGCTGAGATGGAGCAACTCTTTCAAATAATACCTTGGATGAAAACGAATCAAGGAGCTTTTTAAGTGGATTAAAGGGGTGTTTTGACCTTGAACGATTTTAGAGGAGAGGAGCGAGAATAAATTCAGGTTTTAGTGAGAGAAAATAATAGAGAGAAGTGTGTGAGAAGAGTTAAGAAAAGTGTGAAACAAAATGATAGTGATATGGGAAGTAGGAAGAAGAAATGGATGTGATTGGACCAAATATGAATTGGGGAGGCATGGGGGGGGGGGACAAAAGTCACGGTTTTAGGGTCTCAAAGAGGACGTAATTACAGATTTTTGATGTTAAATATAATTGTGTATGAATTTATTAAGTGTATGTAATATTTTGTATGTTAAATATATAAGTTTTTATATAAAAAGGTATAGTTATGTATATAATTTATAGTATATTGTAGGTTAAATGAAAAATGTGTTATGTAATGTTGGTTAAGAGTGAATTTATACACTTAGGTCATATTGAAGTGTTTTAAGTCCTTTATAAGAAGCCTAAGTGCAAAAATGTAAAAATTTATGCGATATCGGGTTTACCAGGAAACTTGCAAGTTATGAAAAGTGAATTGACCTAAGTGAATAAAAGTGAATGACTTATGTTTATTTATGATTGTTGACATTAACTTAATGACCTTTGAGCATATTGTTGACCGTTAAGACGTTAACTAGGATCATAGGTCGAAGGTGCGTTTGTATAACTAGGGTTCCTAAAAAAATAAACATTTAATACCAAAAATGACACGACCATGTAAGAGTGACTCAACAAATAATTAGAACGAGTCAAAATGTCGTATGTTTGCTATCGGTTACTAACCTCAAAATAGACAGTTGTCACAGTATTCCCCCGTTAAAGGGAATTTCGTCTCGAAATTTCAGTTGCTCGTCCTAAGCCAAAACGCTGGCGAACAGTTGCGGATACTTACGCTTCATCTCGTCTTCTCATTCCCAAGTAAATTCTGGTCCTCGACAGGAGTGCCAACGAACTTTCACGATGGGAATGCAACTTTGCCTTAGTTTCTTGACCTTACGGTCAATGATTTCAATCGACTCCCCAACAAAATGTAGTTCGTTGTCAATCTTGATTTCCTCTAGTTGTACATGTAAGTTTACGTCAGCCAGGAATTTCTTCAGGTTTGACATGTGAAATGTGTCGTGAATGCCTACGAGTTCTTGCGGTAAACGTAATCGGTAAGCTACAGGACCGACTCATTCAACAATCTCGAACGGTCCTACGTATCTCGGTGAAAGTTTGCTTCTCTTTCCGAAATGTATTGCACCTTTTCAAGGTGATACTCTGAGTAGTACTTTATTTCCAACATTGAATTCTAAAGGTTCTCGTCGGTTATCAGCATAGCTCTTTTGGCGATCTCGTACATCCTTAAGTCTTTCCTTGATTGAACAAACTTATCGGTAGTCTCCTGGACGATCTCCAGTCCAATAAGCTTTCTTTCTCCTACTTCTGCCCAAGCTATGAGCATTTGATATTTCCTTCGATACAAAGCTTCAAATGGTGCATACTTTACGCTTGAGTGGTGACTATTGTTATACGATAATTCTACTAGTGGAAGATGAGTATCCCAATTTCCCCTAAAGTCGATTGCACATGACCTAAGCATATCTTCTAATGACTGAATGGTATGCTCACTCTGACCATCGGTCTGTGGATTGTAAGCAGTACTCATATCCAGTTGTGTTCCTAATGCTTTATGTGGCGATTTCCAAAATCATGATATGAAACAACTATCACGATCAAATATGATTGACATAGGAACACTGTGCCTTGTTACGATCCCATTGATGTACAAACTTACAAAACTTTCCATTTGTAGTCTTCACGGATAGCTAAGAGATGGGCAGATTTGGTCAGTTGATCGACGATGACCCAAATCGCATCATGTCCGCCACTGGTTCTGGATAACTTGGTTATAAAATCCATAGTGATCTTCTCCTACTTCCACCCAGGAACCTCTGGCTGTTGAAGCAGTCTCGAGGGTTTTTGGTTTTTGGTTTTGACTTTAAAGCAAGTCAAACACTTGCTAACATACAAAGCAACATCCTTCTTCATTCCAGGCCACCAATATAAGTCCTGTAGATCATAGTACATCTTGTTTGCTCCAGGATGTATAGAATACTTTGTAATATAGGCTTCATCAATGATCAAAGTTCTCAAATTGCCATATGCTGGCACCCAGATTCGTTCAACAAAATACAATCTACCATCTTCTTTTCTTTTAAATTGTTTATCCAATCCTCGCAACATTTCTGCTGGAGTGTTGACGTACTTGGAAGCTTCAATCTGTGTTTCCAATATCCTAGCCTTAATACTTTAGTGGATTGTCATGCTCAAATCTTTAACTCGTCTTGGTTTCATCCACTCCTTCCTGCTCAATGCATCAGCTACTACGTTCGCTTTACTTGGGTGGTAGCAAATCTCACAGTCATAATCGTTGAAATGTTCCATCTATTGTCTCTGACGCATATTGAAATCTTTTTGATCAAAAATGTGTTGAAGGCTTTTATGATCAGTGTAGATAACAGTCTTTGTTACGTACAAGTAGTGTCTTTTCATTTTAAGAGCAAATACCATTGCGCCCAACTCTAAATCATGAATGGTGTAGTTCCTCTCATGGATTTTGAGTTGTTTGGATGTGTATGCAATCACTTTGTTTCTTTGCATAAATAAGCAACAAACCTTGGTTCGATGCGTCACAATAAATTACGAAATCATTTGGTCCTTTAGGTAACGCCAAAATCGGGGCATCACACAACATGTCCTTTAAGGTCTGAAAAGCGTTCTCATGCTCATCACCCCACTCAAACTTCTTGTTTTTCCGAGTCAACAGAGAGAGGTTTTGCAATCTTCAAGAAATTTGCGATAAATCTCTTGTAATATCCTGCCAATCTCAAGAATGAACGGATCTCGGTTGGAGTCTTCGGAGGCTTCTAATTTTTCACTGCATTAAATTTACTGGGATCCACATGTATACCTTTACTATTCACTACATGTCTAAGAAAATGAACTTCTTGTAGCCAGAATTTGCATTTTGAGAATTTCCCAAACAATTTCTATTTTTCACGCAACTCCAGTATCAATTTCAGGTGAACCTCATGCTCCTCCTTGGACTTTGAATAAATGAAGATGTCATCAATAAAGACAATGAAAAACTTGTCAAGATACAGCCTACATACGCGGTTCATAAGGTCCATGAACACCACGGGGGCGTTAGTTAGACCAAAAGGCATGACCGTGAATTCAAAATGTCCGTACCTCATCCTGAATGCAGTTTTGGGAATATCTTCTTCGCGTACTCTCAACTGATGATATCCATATCGAAGGTCTATTTTTGAAAGATACCGTGACCATTGCAACTGATCGAACAAGTCATCGATCCTAGGAAGAGGGTAGCGGTTCTTGACAGTTAGCTTGTTCAGCTCTCAATAGTCTATACACATGCGGAATGAAGCATCCTTCTTTTTCACAAACAACATCGGGGCTCCCTAGGGTGAAGAACTAGGTCTTATGAAATCTTTGTCTTGGAGCTCTTTAAGTTGGTTGGACAGTTCTTTCAGTTCCGTAGGTGCCAAACGATAAGGTGATTTTACGACAAGCATATCTCTAGGAATAAGATCCATGCGGAACTCCACTTCGCGAGATGGGGGTAAATCTAATAAATCTTCTGGAAACACACCAGGAAAGTTATGTACAATGAGGATATCTTCGAGTTTTTGCTCGTCTACTTTCATTATCTTCAACTGTTTCAGGTTCCCTTCGGACATTCTCCTTGAACTCCCATAATCTCTCCATTGGATAACGGAATTTGTACTATTTTCTCAAAGCATACTATCTTAGTCTAAATTTTTGACAACCAATCCATTCCTATAATTACGTCGAAACTATCATGTCCAAAAGGAATCGAGTCGATGATGAACGTATGACCCTCTAGGTCGTATGTATAACCACTAACAATTTTATTGGTTTCTATCTTTAGACCGTTAGCTATCTCAATCTCGTAATTGAGGTTTACAACATTAGGTTTGACTTAAATCAAAAGTAAGAGCTCGGTCGAAATAAGACTAGAATCAGCACCAGAATCAAATAATACTCTAGCAAAATGATCGTTCAAAGAAAAATACCCGTCACGACACTCAGATCTTGCAGCATTTAAGTTGTGAACTCAACTTGGCTTTCAGCTACGCACTTGCTAATGTGGAAGACAGACTCCATGCCTTATAGCCATGATCGTAGGCCAACTGCTCCTTGAGTTTTAAAGAATTCCTTAACACCATAAGACTTAAATGTATTGTAACTGCAACCTTGAGTGTTGCATATTTGGTTTGTCCTTATGCCCCTTGCTTCAACTTAAGGTCGTTTGTATTTTGGTAGAGTATACCTCTTATAACTTCTCATAAGTTAAATCAATTAACGGCCTAAATTTCTGGTGAACAAAACTCGTATCTGTCCTAGGTTCGTATGGTACAGATGTACCTTGATTGGTTTCCATGATTCGTTCTTGAGTTGCGCGTGTTTCCTCTCAGAGATATGGTTTTAAAAATTGTCCACAACATTTATTTGAGTAATTACTTTGACTTAAGAATAATCTGAGTAGTATACTTATATATGATGCATCTTGAAATTTAATGAAATAACATTCGTTCAAACAGAGATGCGATGAAAGTTTATATAGAGAAAATGATTAATATTCTCACATATTTAGTTTCAAATCTTCCATAATAGTTGTCATCCAAAAATATGTCTATGAAAAGTTCGTATTTCGTTGTAACTTACAACAAGGTTGGTTTCCCAACATAAATCATAATAAAAAGGTTTTTGATGAAAAATGTATTTCAAGTAACATAAAATATAGAATGTTTTTTAAAGTTGCGTCGAAATAATGATTTTTGAAATTTTGAGTCGTAATAAATTTTTTTTCAAAAATTTAAAGTCATAGTAACCGGTTGAAAAGAAATTTATGTTTTGTTAATAAAAATAAAATTTTCCAAATGTGGGTTGAATAATAATATTTAACAAAATTTGATGTTTACATGTGCCTTATAATACATAAGTTTTGACGCTAAACGGTGTAGCCGTTGAAAAATACTAGTTCATCATGTTTTAAAAAGAACTGTTCAAAAGGTATCTCACTTATACATGATTTGTTACAAGAGGACTTCAACTCGTCCAAACAAGTACCATCTCCAAAACATGAATGCCAAGACAAAAATTGTTATCTCGGTTACACAATTAACCAGTATCAAGTATAAGGTTCTCATTCTCGTATCTATCCTTTTATCTCAAAAGGGGTCTTTCATTTGATGGTAATACAACCAAACAACTAGAGTGATAACACTACTAGGCGAGTTGCTCCTAGGGCAACTGATGACGTAACTTATCTCATCGAACGTCTTCAAGAACAAAACGTTTAGGTAACAGGTTTCCAGGGTAAAAACGACGTCAATCCACATAGTGGATGAGAAATAGTCGTTTGCAATACGCACGTTAGGGTCATATACCCTATTAAATGCCAGAATTGGCGCGGGGAAAAACGAGTTTGTGTTATATTGAGATCGAAATATGACTGAGGTAAAAGTACGATTAGAAACATAGCGTAATAATAATGACATTGAAATACTACGAGTGTAGAAAGTATCCAAATCACATCATCCAAGCCTTGCCCATCCTCGAGCAAATTCTTCAAAGGCCTTAAGCCTAGTAGCAACTTGAAGCCTAATTTCACAACTCATCAAACAAGAACTGTCATGAAATCAAGGTAGAAGTTGGTAAAAGGCCCTATGTTTTTGAAAAATTGACTCAACTTTGGGGTCGCTTAGAAACAAAAATCTTGAATCACTAAACACGGAGTTTGCGAACAATAAAGGAATTCTTGTTTTTGCAGCCAAAACGGTTGGCTTAATAGTACGACGAAATAAGTCAGAGACGTGATCAAAATATAGGTCGACGTAGCTCTAATAGTAAAAGAACGAACGTATCTACATGTCGTGCATACGAGTTCACCTGCTGCTCGCCTCGAGCTCTGACTCAAAATCTATCGACGAGTCCTCCTCAAGGTGTTATACAGGGTAAGGATACGAAAGGTAGTTAAGTGTACGTCGTGACTCACTCGCAGAATCATTAGCAAGCGAAGACGATCTATGGGACATATTGTGACTGTAACGGTGTCCATAATAACAACGTGCTTAGGGAGAATGCGACACTATAACGACAATAACCGATGTAAGCGCAAACTCAGAACACGAATGGATTAATCAAAATAAGCATGATGTACTAAAATCAAATAGTGGACATCTAAAAGTATGCATTGTACGGTGCACATAATTCCTAGTATACTTTTCAGTGACTAAAGTGGAAAGTCAGTTTTTAAACTCGTTTAAAATAATGATTATACCCAGTGTTGCATTATACTCTCTAAATTAGACATTGTTGATCAAGATATGTCTAATTAAGGTCTAATGATGCAACCACTCAGACTAGTTGACTCGTTTCATGTTCAGTGTTTTTTAGAAAAGAAAATCATTTTGGTTATAGTTCGGATTTTTATTTTAGAAAAACCGGCGTTCTCTATAATATTAGGCTCTGATTATCAATCTGTCACACCTCACCAAGGCGGAAACGCGAGGTGTAACATATTAATCAACATCACACAAGATGATAGATAAAAACACCATACATGTTAAATAAAAGTAAAGTTATTCGAGTTACAACAACTTTAAGAAACAAGTTTGAAAGTACAAAAGACAACATAAATTGTATTCCATCCGAACATGGATATTTTACAAAAGACATGATTCTTGTAAATAAGTGGACATCTTGACAAGGATTGAAAAGCAAGCACTAAGTATCCAATTTAGGAACGTCACCTGAAAAGCATGATAAAAATGGTCAACTATTGAAAATAGTTGGTGAGCTCACAGGATTTTGTACACAAAATGTAGCTTTATTAAGAGTAGATGTCTGAAGTAGTATATCCAAATCAACATCTGAATTTCCGTAACAAGTTGATAATCCAAATCGACATAAGTTTTCAAAGACAGTCCCCATTACCGAGATAATGATACACAAATCCAATTAATATAAATGTATGCAATAGTGTTTATGCGAGGCAGTACTTAAACACATTCAACTTAATCGTCCCAACATCCAAACATCTCGTGTAACAATCCCACACTAGAAACAAGTTGCAAGTTCGACAAGTGTCATAACACAAGTCTTATGTTCTAGTACTATGCACCCTGTTTATGGTGGGATTGAGGAGGGGATAATATCCTAATAGTGTTATCCATAAGTACTAATGTCTCAATCCCGTTGAGGGGGATATAGTGAGCTAAAAGGAGTGTCGGGTTCCAAGCATACAACAACATACATATCAAGTTCAAGTTCAACACGTTTTCAAAGTTCAAATCAAGTTCAAGTATGCTCGAAAGTTTAACACATAAAAGTACGAGCATAGCAATTTAAATACAACACATCATGCTTTCCACCCCAAAATCGATTTAAAACGGTAAAAGAGGGGCTGTGAGAAACTCACCTTAAAAGTTAGAGCAAAACGATGATTTCCTGGCAAATCACAAATAAGTAG
The DNA here is from genome assembly GCA_026074375.1 of Tanacetum coccineum. Lineage (NCBI taxonomy): Eukaryota > Viridiplantae > Streptophyta > Magnoliopsida > Asterales > Asteraceae > Tanacetum > Tanacetum coccineum. The sequence goes on from BQNB010060744.1 coordinate 29,734, forward strand.
GCAACCCAAATGAATACGCAACCTTCTTCTTGCAACCTAAGGTAAGTAAATATACCTAATTAGATCCTATACGATATGCTCAGAAATTTTTTATAGTCTATTGGTTGCGTCAATATTTAGTTTGTTCTAAAAAGCCGTTTCTCACAATGTACGTAAAGTACCAAATCTGTCCCGAAAACTCAACTACTTTGAGTAGCTGTTTGACCAAGTAAAAATTATTTCTAGTTCAATTCCTTTTCAAATATATTAATACTATGGGTCTAGAGTGTCCATGATTTTTTGTTGATTTTTTCCATGAATTTAACCTAGCCAAATGACTCACACAAGTTTTAAACTCAATTCTGGACACACCGTCTTGTACATGCCATAAAATAGGTTTAACTTTAAATGTGGGTTCTGTGCTTTTAGTGACATTATGAAAATATTATTCTTTAGTTCCCGTTCAATATTTAAAGCACCATTTGAAAGTATGAGTGATTTATAACTCAAACATTGCACTTTTTCAAATCTGGAAAATGGACAGTTTCAACACCTGAGATTGTGTGACCATTTTGAATGATCAAATGAAATGATATTTATGTAAAACTTACATGGTTGGAAAGATATTTCAAAGTAATTAATTTTAGGCTCAAGAATCACCTCAATATCATCTTTTATGACCAAGTTATGACCCAAAGAAGTGGACTTAAAAATCCAATCAGCAAGCTTTTCTCATAATTTACCCATTTCAAGTGACTAGTTTTGTACCCAAACACTCCCAAACGATCCAAAAAAGACCCAAACTCATTTTATACATATCTTAACATCATTTTAGTTTAATAATATTAGTAGGTTATATGACCAAAATCCATCTTTATTGCATGTACAAAAATATCCCCAAACAAGCCTAAAAACATGATTTTTATGCCCATTTTAATCACTAGTTCACTATCCGAACACCCATAAACGACCTAAAAAAATTTCAAACTCATTTTATTCATTATTTAACATCATTTAACATCCTAATCTCAGTAGGTACCTAACAAATTTTTTAAACCTTTTCATGTACAAGTTTACACCCGATCTTGCCCTAAATCATGATTTTGTGCACGTTTTTTGTGACTAGTTTTATCATTGGAACCACCAACCCATCCAAACAAATTGTCACACCCCGTTAGCGGCGGAAAGATGGAAATACAACGTAATGATCAATCGCAACACATGATACAAGATAGAGAAATCTAAAATGCATAAATGAATAGTGTCATGATGACCATCAACCTCAATATAACCTTGAGTGATGTCCCAAATCAAGAACACAACACATAGTTGCCAATTATTACAAACTTAAGCCTACAAAGGGGTCCATAAAATATTATCTCGATCCTCAAGAAAACCAAATCCAAAGCGTACATCAAATGCAAGACTTTTCAAACAAGATTCCTACAGGATTCTCTAAAGCCTGCTACAATCACCATACTTTAACGACCATTAATGTCACCTGAAAATGATACTCAAAAACGTCAACAATAATGTTGGTGAGCTCGTAGGTTTTGACTCAAAACCCAGTCGATGTGCCAATATCTCACACAGTTAGACAATTATGCTATATGACTGTGAATATATGCAAACCAAACCCACGACTTAGCATCCCTGCTAATCATGTACCAAGACCTAGCATCCCCGCTAGTCTCATTACCAGCGCGTACCAACGCTCTTAGGGTCGCAACCCCGATGACATACCACACCTAAAGCCTACCAGCTAGAGCAAATTAAGGTGAAGAACACAACACTTGCCATGCCAAACACAGTACATGCAAGTAAGATCACATTACACATATTCACATAGTAGTCATAAGCACATATATTGTCCCAAAAACAAAACCACGTTTCATACAGTTCATAAAAACAGTTCAAAAAATATTTGAGTATCATTTTCCCCCAACGGAAAAATAGTAAAAAGTGGGGTTACGAGAACTCACCTCAAGCAAACTATCTCCAGAGAAATCTCAATATCACACAAGCAAACGCAACGACGTCCGCACATGACCTAGTCTAGTTAATGTCCGATTTTAAATTATTCATTTCCAAAACAATTTTCAAGTATGATGCATAGAGGTTAGACGCTCGTTGTACGGTTATCTTACACGTTTTAGTGGTGTGATGGTTGACGACATGACTCCAAAATACCATATTCATCCATATCTCAGTATAATATACTTATACTTATACTATTTAAGAAAATAGATAAGTAATATAGGTAAATATTTATAATAAATAATTATAAATATACTTCGATAAGTCCATTCGGTACACTTAGTTACCATAAATATATCGTTTATACAATACGAAATAAAACGTTTAAGTTTACTAAACATTTTGGAAAATTTTGGAGAAAAATTATAATTTTCGTCTTTTAGTCGACTTATCAAAATAATAAAATAATAATATTTTATTTATAAAATAAAATTTACGTTTGAAGTAAAAATTCTAAGTATAGACTTTTTACAAAATTTCGGCATGACCCGTACTTTTGTGTGACGTTTTCCAAGGTTATCAAACCTTATTTTCAAATAATTTCAACACTTCGACACTTTCCGAACCAAATTTTAAAAATCTCATTTCACCACGTTTACCAAGATGCTTTCTCAAGACAATCTTCTATATAATTTCATAAGTAATTTTCACTTTCAAAAAGCTCGTCAAAACTACCAAAACGACTAGTTAACGCTTATTGGGCTTTAAGGCCCAATAAGGATCCATTATACTTTTTACATATCCAAAATACGTTCTAAGCCCAAACCAAGGCCCAATAGCATATATAAGCTCATATCAATAAGTAATAAAGTAATCCGGACCACAATAAGCCATCAATAAGCCACGGCTTATGGATTGCTTATTGGGCCGTGAGCCCATATGCTCAAAAATATGTATACTAAGCTTAAAAATAAGCTAATAAGCTACGTATCGCATTTTGTTTATCATCATAAGCTATAATATTAGTCCACAAAAATATGGCATACTAGAATAATAACCAAAAATACCCTTGTTGTATTTCCTATGGATGCCGTGAGCTAATAAGCTCAAAATAAGCTTATTCGAACCAACAAATAAGCCAAAATAAGCTATATACAAAATAAGCTACATAGCAAACATATGTTTTTCAACCATCACGACCACAATATCAAAACTAACAAAACCTTATGTTTTCCCTTTTTATTTCGAATCCCAAACGCACCCTAAACTTTTTGTAAACTTTTCGCTTTCGATTTTTAACGATCGGGCCGTACAACTAACATCTATGCATATGCATCACTAGCAACCCAAAAGTACAAGTTAAAAATAAATTTGAAAGACTTACAAAAATGGTCTTCAAAATAAATTTTGACGTGAACCAGACAACCCAAACGTTGTTTTAATGACTACCCGGATACTAGAATCAACCGAAAATATCACCAATCTTCATGTTTTTGATCAAAGTTTGAAAAATAATAGTGTGTATGTGTTCTAGGTGTTTGGACGAAAACAAGAGAGAAAGAGAGAGGTGTGTGTTTTTTTTATTCAAAATGCACGTACAATGTGTGTTCTAGGTCAAGACAATTCATATGTACCAAGGTTAGGACCCTTGGTGCTAAAAATAAGCCATCTTGTCTCCCACCTTGTCCTATACCTGGCTAGGGGATCCTAGGGGCTTAGGTGTTATCGTTTTCGTGTCGGAATCACTTAAAAGCTCGTAAAACTTGACCGTAAAATATTCCCTAAAGTTACATAGCATTTTTATTCACTTTAAAAATGTTTTTCGAATAACTTAGAGTATTTTCTTGCCATATTTCCATATAAGACCTCCCAAAAACTCATTTGGACATTAACGGACGTGTCAGGACTCGTTTTTTGGCATTTCTCAAAAATTCACGGGTCAACCACCCAAAACTTACGTAGCATAATAGTATCCTCCAATAAGGCTTTCTATATACAATAAACCATAAAATGCTTCATATCTCATAAATTCACCACCGTCTATTCGGTACAATATTCTAAATAACTGTCAAACGTCAAATAGTCGAAGGACTAAATTAGAATATTTAAAACACGAAAAGGGCAAGGCTTACATTTAACCCCCCTTAAAAGAATTTTGCCTCAGAAATTCAACCACTATCAGCACTAAATAGATGCGGATACTTAAGCTTCATCTGATCTTCATGTTCCCACGTAAATTCAGGACCACATCTCGAATTCCACCAATCCTTGACGATGGCAATTCTATTCCGCTTCAACTTCTTAAACTCTCTTTCCAAAATTTCTATAGGCTCTTCCACAAAGTTTAACTTGGCATCTACTTGGATCTCATCCAAAGGCACTTGCAGTATTGGATCAGCCAAACACTTCTTAAGGTTCGACACGTGGAACGTGTCATGAACACCATCCAACTCCTCAGGCAAATCTAACCTGTAAGCTACGGGGCATACTTTCTCTATGATCTCAAAAGGTCCAATAAACATAGGTGCTAATTTACCCTTCTTCCCAAAGCGTACCACACCTTTCCTAGGCGACACTTTGAGCAAGACATAATCACCTACACTAAACTCTAGAGGCTTCGTCCTCTTATCAGCATAACATTTTTGATGATCACGCACAACCTTAAGTCTATCCTTAATCTGCGAGATCTTCTTAGTGGTTTCTTGCACTAATTTAAGTCATATCAAATGTCCCTCTCCAACTTCAGCCTACATAATCAGAGAATGACACATCCTACCATACAAAGCCTCAAACGGCGCACACCTCACACTAGAATGATAACTATTATTATACGAAAACTCAACCAATGGAAGATGAACATCCTAACTTCCCCTGAAGTCCAGGACGCACGCTCAAGCATGTCTTCCAAGGTTTGAATAGTACGCTCACTCTGACTGTCGGTCTGAGGGTGGTAAGTCGTACTCATGTCTAACCGGGTTCCTAATGCCTCTTGCATTGACTGCTAAAACTTCAACATGAACCGACTATCATGATCAGATATGATCGAGACCGGTACACCATGCCTAGCAACAATCTCATTCAGGTACAACCTAGCCAATCTATCCATCTTATAATCCTCAAGCAAAGGTAGAAATGAGCAGACTTAGTCAATCGGTCCACAATGACCCAGATTGTATCATGCCCACTACTAGTCTGAGGCAACTTAGTCACGAAATCCATTGCTATCTCTTCCCATTTCCATTCGGGAATCTTAGGTTGCTGTAGCAAGCCAGATGGCCTCTGATGCTCAGCCTTAACCTTCAAACAAGTCAAACACTTACTCACATACACAGCTATGTCCTTCTTCATACCTGACCACTAATACCTATCTCTAAGGTCATAATACATCTTATCAGCTCCTGGGTGTACAGAGTACTTTGACTTATAGGCCTCATCCATTATCATGGTTCTCACATCACCCTTCAAAGAACCCATATTTGATCCAGTTAATACAACGCTCCATCATTCCTAAATTCAATCATCTCGTCTATACCTCTCTGCAATCCTACAGACTCATCAGACGACTCCTTCTGAGCCGCTAGTATCTTATCCTAGATACTCGACTGAAGGGTCATATTCATGGCTCGAACTCTCTTAGGTTTCACCCGTTCTTTCCTACTTAGTGCATTAGCTACTACATTCGCCTTACTAGGGTGGTAACGGATTTCACAATTATAATCACTAAACAACTCTATCCAGCGACGCTGACATATATTCAACTCTTTCTGACTAAAGATATACCGGAGACTCTTATGATCCGTAAATAAGACACTCTTTGTCCTATACAAATAATGTCTCCAAATGTTAAGTTCAAACACAACCGCTCCTAGCTCTAAATCATGGGTAGTATAATTCTTCTTATGAATTTTCAATTGCCTAGATGCATAAGCTATTACCTTATCTCTCTGCATCAACACACAACCTAATCCTAGGCCAGACGCATCACAATACACCATAAAATCCCCGGGTCCATCAGGGAGAGCTAGAATAGGTGCATTACACAACTTATCCTTCAAATTTTGAAACGCATTCTCCTGCTCCTCACCCCAATCAAAGGTTTTACTTTTCTAAGTCAAGATAGTAAGCGGCTTAGCTATCTTAGAAAAGTCTTCAATGAATCTATGGTAATATCCAGCCAATCCTATGAACGAACGAACCTTAGATGGAGTTCTAGGGGCTTTCCAATTCTTAGCAGCATCAATCTTACTAGGGTCTACATGAATCCCATTTCCATTTATCACATGCCCAAGAAACTGTACTTCTTACAACCAGAATTCACACTTAGAAAACTTTTCATACAGTCTCTCCTTCTTGAGTAGTTCTAATACTAATCCTAAATGGTCTTCATGCTCCTCTCGAGTCTTAGAGTAAATCAAGATATCATCAATGAACACTATCACAAACTTGTCTAGATATGGCCTACACACTCGGTTCATCAAATCCATAAATACCACTGGTGCGTTAGTCAAACCAAAGGGCATTACCGTAAACTCAAAATGTCCATAACTAGTCCTAAATGCGGTCTTTAGAATCTCATCTTCATGCACTCTCAGCTCATGGTATCCGGACCTAATTCAGTTCTCTATGAATCCATAAATACCGCTAGGTGTTCGGACGAAAACAAGAGAGAAAGAGAGAGGTGTGTGTGTTTTTTTATTCAAAATGCATGTACAATGTGTGTTCTAGGCCAAGACAATTCATATGTACCAAGGTTAGGACTCTTGGTGCTAAAAGTAAGCCATCTTGTCTCCCACCTTGTCCTATAGCCGGCTATGGGATCCTAGGGGCTCAGGTGTTATTGTTTTCATGTCAGAATCACTTAAAAGCTCGTAAAACTTGACTGTAAAATATTCCCCAAAGTTACTTAGCAATATATTCACTTTAAAAATGTTTTTCCAATAACTTAGAATATTTACTTGACATATTTCCATCTAAGACCTCCCAAAAACTCGTTTGGACATTAACAGACGTGTCGGGACTCGTTTTTCGGCATTTCTCAAAAAATAATGGGTCAACCACCCAGAACTTACATAGCATAATAGTATCCTCCAATAAGGCTTATTATAC